>VONZ01000096.1:1360000-1617619 GCA_012976165.1 Labeo catla
CAGGGTCTGCCTGGTCCTCAAGGCCCGATCGGTCCACCTGGAGAGAAAGTGAGTATGTGAATGAGAGCAGCCGTCATCTTTGTTATTACAGGCGGCATTTTTCTGCCCTAACCCTATAAACGATTCAACAGACTCCTCGGTTTCCGAACTGTAGGTTGCTTGCGGATCGCTGCTGACTAGAGGAAAACCACACACGCGCACACGCATCTCAACACTCGCTAATGCTTCGACAAGCGGGAGATATGCTTACACACATAACTGTCATTGGTTAGTCTCTCAGACAAGCATTTTGTCGGGGCTGCTGGAAAGAGGCCAGAGAGTCTGAAATGTGACTCCAGAAGTGGTGGAGTGTTTCCAGACGTACCGTATGATTAGATCTCTTCTTTACCAAGAGGAAAAAGATGATAATGGAGTGCTTTAGGATTGCTGAACTGCTTATAAAAGTTGCCCAGCGAATCACTTGGGCACAGCAGTAATCGCAGCCTTAATTGTGTGTGTGTTTTTTTCTCCTGTTTCTCTTTCTTCCTTCTTTTCTCACTTAACCTCTTTCATTCTTTCCCTCTCTTTTTCTCATAGGGTCCCAATGGGAAACAGGGGCTCCATGGACTGGCTGGTGCTGATGGGCCTCCCGTAAGTGGAGTTCTCCCCTCCTTTAAATCTCCATGTTCATATCAGAAATGCTTTGCATCATCACACATCATTAGCCATCGCTAACCAGCTTGATGATGATTATGGCTGGAGGGGAATATATATTTACCTTGCACAATATAAGTGTTGGCTTCCTTTCAATCCATGAGTTGAAATTTGAATTGGAATGACAGGAAGTGGAATTTATTGAATTGAAGTTCAAAGAAATTCAACACAGACATGACAGAGGACTTTCATTAGTCCAGCACAACATCAAAATGAGCAAAAACAGAGACAATTCTTTGATTTCAGTCTACCCTGATCCATGTGGATCGACTCCATTTTGAAGACTGTAAATATAGCATTCTGGGAAATCAAATTCCACTGTGGTTCATAAAATTATATGTTTTTAAGGAAATACATTTCCTTATTTAATATTTAAGTTTCATTGGTTATTGATATAACTAAAAATATTTTTAAAAAATCTATATAAAAATAGCTAAATGATTCGCAATTATTATTTTAAATGACTTGGTATGTGTTTATTTATTTATTGTTTATTTGTCTAAAAATATATACTTTTACATTTTTTAAATTGTTTATTTAATTTATTATTTATTTTAATGGGTGTTTTTATGTCACAAATAAAAATATACACTACCGTTTAAAAGTTTGGGGTCTGTAAGATTTTGCAATGTTTTTGAAAAAAATCCCTTATATTATAAAATATTGGATTTGTAATTTGTACTTTATTTATTTTGATAAATTTAACTTGCATAAAACCTCAAAGTTTAGAATGGTAGCATATGTTTTTGCACAATGACATATTCATGCACATTTTGAAATATTATTTATATATATTTTTAAATGACCTCAAAGTGTTGCACAACCCCTAATTAGATTCCTGTGATACTGGAGTAGTCACAACACTGGCATTTTTAATATTCCGAATACAGTATATTAGTGTACACTAAATCCTCCAAACCATACCCAGCTGTATTTTCCTCACATTGCTTTCAGACTTTCAATGAAGATGCTTTTGTTTGTAATCTTTGCACAGGGTCATCCTGGGAAAGAGGGTCCTCCCGGGGAGAAAGGAGCAGCTGTGAGTGTATTTTTAGTTTGTCTAGAAATGAATTGTCACTCTAAATTCAAGTTATTGACCGCATTTCAAGTGCAAAGCCACTAAACACCCGTAAGGCACTATTTTACAGCTGCCTGAAAGTTCAGTAGCGAAATTAAAGCCATTTCTCTGTCTGTAATTAACACTTAATGTGTGGCTCCTTTAGAAGTTTAAAACTGAATTCCCCTCTGTTAATCCTGATTGATTCTGTGTTATTATATTTACTAACTTCCTACAGGGCCAGTCAGGTCCCCAGGGCTCCATTGGCTATCCTGGCCCTCGAGGTGTGAAGGTAAACAGTCTTGATTCATTCATCTCATTGTTTCTTTATTATCAAAATTATGTGTTTTTATCCTATCCGTTAGAGCCTCTATTCATTGTTCTGTCTGTTTAGGGTGCAGAGGGCGTTCGTGGCCTGAAGGGCCACAAAGGTGAAAAGGTAAGCAAATCTGTTTACCTCCATTACTGAGCTCTTGGGTCAGCTTCTGAAATGAGACACACAGATGACAGGCCAAGAGCTAAAACTGGAAAGCCATTTTAAGAGACTATTTGCACCAAAATGGCTTCAATCAGGTGTTAAGTGTGTGGTGTAATGCAAAGTCACACACGACTGGATGTCAGTAGAGATTTCTAAGAAGAAGAAAAATATAGCAGATTTATAATCTGTTCTAATTGACATAAGCACAATGTTGTGCCTCAATTTGCTTCAGGCTGTGTCCTCTGCAGTGGCCACCAAGTGTCAGTGTTTCTTTCATACAGTAGTCAAGATTTTCGTTTCTAAAATGTGTCATTATTGGTATGAAAACTAAAGTCTCAAGCTTAATATTTAAAATTTAAGAGCACTAGTTTGTTACATGAATATACAACATAGATAGGAGTTAATTTCTCAGCCTGGACTACCGTGAACCGGCAGTTTACACTATGGCCACTAGATGCCAGCATTTAGCCATTATGTGCTTATGGGGTATTTGTAATTAGATTAAAAATGCTTGATAGGTTATTCAGTATTTTTAGATGTTCACTTTTGGAATTAAAAAAAATAATTAATTAATTATTTATTTATTTATTTATTTAAATGAGTTTGCATTATACCCAAATAAATGTTCTGAGTTTGATCAGTTTCAAGGAGGTGATGTTTTTCCTGGGTTTAAGGGTGATGATATGTAGTCATTTATCATCAAAATGTACATTTTAAATGTTATTTCATTCCATTTAAATTCTGTTTTTAAATTACAATTTTATATCAATCTTAGTTACCACATTTATTTATTTATTTACCTTCATAAGTTTAATTTATTCAAATAAATGATCTGAGTTTGATCGAGTTCAATGAGAGGATATTTTTCCTGGGTTCAAGGGTGATGATATATAGTCATTTATCGTGAAAATATAAATTTTAAATATTATTTCATTCCATTTAAATTCTATTTTTAAATGACAATTTTTAAATATTTTTTATTTATTTATTTTATTTATTTGCTTATTTATTTAGCTACCCTCATAAGTTTGCACAAGTTTATTTTACCCAAATAAATGATCTGAGTTTTATTTATTTTTTTTTTTACCTACCTTCATAAGTTTGCGCAAGTTTATTTTAACGATTTCAGTGAGATTATTTATTTATTTATTCATTTACCTTCATAAGTTTGCACAAGTTTATTTTACTCAAATAAATGACAAATACATTTAAATTTAAATAAATAAATTTTTGTTTAAATATTTTTGTTACTTATTTTACTTACTTATTTACCTACCTACTTAAGTTTGCACAAGTTTATTTTACCCAAATAAATTATATGAGTTTGATCGATTTCAGTGAGATATTTATTTGTTTGTTTGTTTGTTTATACCTACATAAGTTTGCATAGGTTTATTTGACTCAAATAAATGATCTGACTAATTTCAGGGAGAAGATGGTTTTCCAGGGTTCAAGGGTGATATGGGCCTCAAGGGTGACAAGGTGAGTAACAAATCAGGGCTCTAGACTAACTTATTGCACTGGTTGCACAAAAGTTAGGTGCACCCAAATTTCCGCCCGCATTGCATTTAATCGCCATTTACGATTATTCTAATTCTTATTTTTGCATGATGATATGATGAATGGACGGTTCATTTTTAACAGCAGATTCAGCTGATCTGCACATCCCTGCACACTTATATAAGCTTATAATCACTCGTGCTTTTAAGCCAAATCCACGCTAAAAAGAATAACGTTAATTGACATCTGGACGTGAAATCGGTTGGGTGTTTGAGCGCCTACTGGATCCTTGGACAGAAGTTTACAGGGGTTCATCTAATTTAAGAGGTTTCTGATGGTAAAAGTCTAATTACTTACATTTTTAATGTATTGTTTTCGTTATAATGTAGGGGCGAGCGGGGCACAACCTAGCGCGTGGTTAGTTGTAACGCGCCTGGTTTAAATATTTCCACACAAGCTAGCGTAACCAAATTTACGCCGTTTACTAGTTGCCATAGCAACACTATACAGAGAAAAAAATTCAAAATTTCAAAAGCCTTTTGAAGATATAGCTGAATATTTATTTTTCCATAGTAAAAGTAAATTTCTGGCTGAATTGTTTTTCATCTCGGTTTTTAGTATTCATTCAAAATGAGACAAATCTGCTATTATTTTAATCTCCAATCTGTTATTTATCAGTTTAGATAGTTTATTAATACTTGCCAAACCATCAGAAGACATTTATATTCCAGTCGCGCCGATGTTGTAACACTGCGTTACAATCTGCCCCGCTATTATTAAACTATGCTTTTCTATGGCATTAGCAATGTAATTTTCACTATTGACTTTTATGGATTTTAAAAAGAAACCACAAGAAACAGGTGAATAAAGACTCACAATCGATGTTTAATGTTGAGAAATTATTATTTCAAGAAATGTAAAGCATTTCGGCTCGTTCATGTGTCTTGTGTTCTATGAGAGCTGTGTTTGGAGGGAGGGTTTTTGAATGTCTGAATGTGTTTCATCTATTTGCACACATTGTTTTCAACTATACTGTGTAGCTGTGTTTTGCAAGCATAGCCATCCCCACGCATGGTTGCAATGTGTTCATTGTGAACCTCAAAAATAGACATTTTTTTTTTCTTTAAAAAAAGCCATTATTTTGTTTGAAAAATGTAATCATTTTAAATTATTGACAAAATATTTTAGTTCGTCGTGTATGTTTTTTTTTTTCATTCGATCAGACAACATTTTAAGCTGTCATATGGTCATGTTATAACGTGCCCCTCACATGTTACAATGTACCCCACCTACGGGGCATGTTGTCACTTTTCACTTCCTTTCTTTTGAGGTAAATAACAAAAAACGTACACGCTGTAATTATGAAACAAAGCTACATATTTGTACTAGACAAGTGTGAAAATAACATGGAAAAAAAAAATTATACTCTGAACCCCACGTGGATTTACACGAACTAAGAGATACAAAAAGTGTTAGGTTGTGCCCCGCGCTCCCCTACTGATTCAAATTAGTAATCAATAATAATTCTTATTTTACTACTCGGCGTGCCTCCCTTGACATGCTCTCGTGCATGAACACGCAGCAAATCTGGTGCTGGCGCGGGCGCATCAGGCGCAATCATCAAACATATTTCAAAGGAAGCCGTCACCACGGTCCTTACCGTCTTTACTGGGTGATTTGAGCGAATATTTGCATTCATTCACATACGATTGAATTAGAAATGGTGGCCTGTCATGATTTTGGCTAATGCAGGACACTACTGAATGATGCGCATCAGAGGGGATTTAGAAGTGGGTATACGCAAAGCCGACTGAAAAAGAAATGGTTATACGCGGGTTCTGCACTACACCACTGCATATGACCCTACTCAATAGCATTAACACAGGCGTAACTCCCTTCAAACTTTATCTGGAATGTCACCTTTTCTGTTACAACTTTTCGAACAGGCGAACACACACACACACAAATGAAATTGTTTGCCTGATGAAAAAAGTATTTAAAACGGGTTCACATTTTAGAAAATGTAGTTAATATTTGCGTCATTATTGATTTATCTCATTCACCTGCGACCCACCCGCAAATAATCAGAATGCATTTTTTTTATTACCCGACCCACCCGACCCGCGGATATAACCGCCATCCGCGCATCACTAATTGCCGGCCATGGTCTTCCCACACTCCCTTTACTATATCTGACTGATTTAGACCACGATATGGGTGTAATGTGTGTCTGTTGAACCACAGTCGCGGAGACTTATTTTGCCCTCGAACGGCTGGTCGCACCGGTGCGACCTCATATTTTTTTTAGTTGCACCATTGAGAAATTAGGTCGCACTCTAGAGCCCTGCAAATACTTTCACAATTCATTAAAGTTACATAATAGTCATTATAATGACTCATTATCATTTGTTTTAGTTGAATTTTTTCCATTTGAGTTGTTATGAATCTAGTATAATGGTTGTACGTTGTTCCTGGTGTTCAGGGAGAGGTTGGTGTGTTGGGCCCCAGAGGAGAAGATGGACCAGAGGGGCCGAAAGGTAAAGCAGGTCCCACTGGAGAGGCCGGTCCTATGGGCATGGCAGGAGAGAAGGTCAGTTTGAAACTCATTAAGTTGAATATAACAGCAAAGTACTTGAAATGACCAGCCCTGGAAAAACCTGGGGACACTTAAATTTCTGTCAGGGATTATTAATATACGTGTGAATCAAAAACCTAAAATGACACTGAACTCATGGTCATAAATTGATTCTGAACGCCAGTTTTAAATGTCAGCCAAATATTCCATTACAGCTCCCATATGCTTTTGCAGTTTGTGCAAGGAGGTGAAATGCTTTATTGTTACTGTATAGCGCCTGATGATTGTTTAAAACCTCAAATTGAAAAATGTGCTGAGTTTTCTTTTTTCTTTTCTTTTTTTTAGGGAAAACTTGGTGTTCCAGGTTTGCCTGGCTACCCAGGAAGACAAGGTCCTAAGGTGAGTACCGACAAGTTTCCTGTTGCAACTTTATCATTATTTTATAAATTTTTATGTTATCATCTCTCTTAAACAGTGCCACTCTCAGTGCTGCTTTATTTATATTTTGCCAAGCGCTGCTTTTGACAAGCAAGGCCTGCTGTTCTCTGATAGCCTGTGTTAACAGAGTTAATAGGATAAACTCACTCTCCATGACGCTGACTGCTTTATCTCTCGGCCACCCAGCGTGCAATAAGTGCAGGCCTGTGAACAGCTCAAGACTATGTAGACGCAGTTTGTGATGTTTGTCAGCTTATTCATTCAGTTCAGGCTGCTGACACCATCAAAACAATAATTTCATTCAGTGTATAGGCTGGTCCACTCAAATAGCTTGAATTCCCTGGTATTTATTCATTGAGTTTTATATTTGAAGTTGTTTTATGAAATGGATCCCACTTTGTTTGAATAGCAAGTGGTGCAAAGTGACACTGAAGTAGTCTACAACCTGCTTTGTCAGCAGATTCAGCTCTGGGTTTACAGTTGATATTGGGCCTGTTAAAGGGATAGTTCATCCAAAAATGAAAATTACCCCAGGATTTACTCACCCTCAAGACATTCTTCTTTCTAGGGCTGCCCCCTAATAGTTGACTAACCGTTAGTCAACGAGAAGAGGCTTGGTCGACCAAAATTATATTAGTCACTTAGCCACAGAAAGAAAAAATTCCATAGGAAGTAGCGTATTCACGCAGTCCGTGAACGGCTGGTCTATGTGGTAATATATTACATCGGGAAGGACATCCAAATCATCAACTTCAAATGTGTTTTTGCATCTGAAAGCTGTATGTAGTAGCAACTTTACAAGGCCACTCAATGTAATGTTAATGTAGAAAAACGTGCGCTATTCAAGTGTCTGTGTGGAGTGTGGAAGCTGAATAGTAGCGTGCTTACTGCATGACAGATGGAGGCGCTGGTGTTGTCACTTGCTCTTAAAATACTCCATCATTTTTGCTCATACACATAAGGGTACATCTTTCGAATCTGTGAAGACTCACAGAGTCTCACAGAGACTCACTCAGAATAACAACAAAATGTTGTGTTTTTGTAAAATAATGAAAGCAAAGAGAATGCGCTTTCTGCCGTCTAGGTCACTGAGCACAAAACTCCAAAACTCTGTGTTTACATCTATAGAGAGTGAAATGTCTACTTTTAATTAAACCAATTCAAATGGAAAACAAATATTCTCATATTATGTAATCTGTATGAAACATATATACAGACGAATCACTACTGCGGAGATGACGAGTCAGTGTCACCGACTTCATCTCTTAAACCGAAAACAAAGAAAGCACTAATTTATCAACAAATTGTTAAAACGTTAATGCACCCTAACACATTCATAATTATTATATATGCCGGTATGATGTGGCAAGCTGTTTTTGTGAGAGTGGGCAGTGTAGGCTATTAAAGGCTCATTATTATGATTTATATGTTTTAGTAATAAACGTGCGACTAATAGTCGACTAATACTTCAAATGAACGACTACTACACTGTAAAAAACTATTTGTTGAGTCAACTTAAAATAATTTGTAACCTGGCTGCCTTAAAATTTTAAGTTCAGTCAACTCAAAAAAGTTTATTCAACTTGAAATGTTAAATTATACTAAGTGACAACTTAGATATTTGAGTTGAATCAACTTAATTTTTTAAGGCAGCTGGGTTACTTACCCATCTGTTAAGTTTAGCAAACACACATATCTAAGTTGTTACTTAGTAGAACTTAACATTTCAAGTTGAATAAACTTGTTTTAGTTGACTGAACTTAAAATTTTAAGGCAGCAGGGTAACAAATTATTTTAAGCTGACTCAACAAATTGTGTTTTTTATTTTTTACAGTGTAGTCAAACAGAAAAATATTTAGTCGAGGGCAGCCCTACTTTTTTCATAGGAATACAATCAAAGTTATATTAAAAAATGGCATGGCTCTTCCAAGTTTTATAATGGCAGTGAATGGGTGTTGAGATTTTGTCCAATAAAGTGCATCCATCCATCATAAAAAAAGTGCCCCACATAACTCCGGGGGGCTAATAAAGGCCTCCTGAAGCAAATCAATGTGTTTGTGTAAGAAAAAATATCCATATTTAAAACTTTATAAACCATTATCTCTATCTACCGCTAACTGTGTTCACGAGAGAGTGTCGCATTCCAGCGGATGACGTAGGATGTAGGGGTAACATAAGCTCCAGTGAGAAATGACGAACACGCTGAAATGCCACTCATCCGCTGGAACGCCACTCTCTCTTGAACACATGTACGACAGTTAGCAGAAGCTAGAGATTTTAAAGTTTTAAATATGGATATTCTTCTTACACAAATGCATTGATTCGCTTCAGGAAAGGAAAGGAAGGAAAGGACGTGACGTGTGGCCAAGTATGATGACCCATACTCGGAATTTGTGCTCTGCATTTAACCCATCCAAGTGCACACACACAGTAGTGAACATACACACACACACCGTGAACACACACCCGGAGCAGTGGGCAGCCATATTGCTATCGCTGCGGTGCCCGGTGAGCAGTTGTGGTATTGAGGGTGGAGAGGGTTTATTGGACTTCTACTAAACTATTGAATCTCAGCAGCCATTCACTGCCATTATAAAGCTTGGAAGAGCCAGGGCATTTTTTAATATAACTCCAGCTATATTCGTCTGAAAGAAGAAAGTCATTTACACCTACATCATGGGGTGATTTTCGTTTTTGGGAAACAAGGTCCCAGCTTTAAAATGTTTTAAAATGTCAAACTAAGAAATACTGTTTTGTGGCTCTTTAATGTGTCATGACAGATTGCCTTATTATTAGATCAATGACACATGCACTCTTTTCTTTTTTACTTAAAGCACAAAAAAGACATGAAAGAATATCAGAAAGCATTTTATCTCAACTTCAGAAAGACATCAATACACAAAATTTTTCAAGTTTAAGTCCACCAAACTTAATCTACTCTCCTGCCTGATTTATTAATTGGACAACATGGCGGATTCTGCATAATGATTGGTTAGGTGGATAGGTGGATAGGTGGAGCTGGAGCGTTGTGATTAGTGTTCACTTTTAGAGGGGACTGGAAATTGCTGTCGGCTGTCAGCTCACTTTCCCTAGTTCAGTCAAACCGTGGTGTTCCTTTTTCTGTGTGTGTGTGTGTGTGTGTGTGTGTGTATTTGCAGTTGTCTGTTTGATTTGCTCCATTATCCTGTGCAGGCGACCTTCCCGTGGAGTAAATAACTGATGCGTATCCATTGTGCACAAGCTGCTTCCCCTTCTTTGCTTGCCAAAATAATTTGACCTTCAATTTCATCTCCTGTCCTTGTGCTAACAAGCGCACACCGCTCATGTTTATCAACCCCAAAAGCTTGCCCTCTGAGTATCACCCACATAACATTAGCATTAGCAGTAATGATGTTGAATTATTCTTCAAGGACACCCTCTCTCTGTCAACACAGCTTCACTTTTGCTCAAAGACCAAAGTTTTTGACATGTTTCAAAGATGGGGATGAACATTGGATACTTTTGAAGTGAAGTGAGCTTGTAATTTACACAGTGTAGTTGAAAACCGCTCTCCTCAATGTGTCTAATCATCTGTCTCTATACAGGGCTCAACTGGTTTCCCTGGCTTCCCTGGAGCCAATGGTGAAAAGGGAGGAAGGGTATGTATGACTTCTTTTAACAACCTGAAGGGAGACATTTTTATCATACTTCTCCAGTTCTGAATAAACAACTTCTCCAAGAAGTTGTCTAATCTTAGAGGTAAGTTATTATAATAATAGGGTTGTAATTTCATAGATGGTTGGTTTTGTTTTTTAGGGTATTGCTGGTAAAGCAGGTCCTCGAGGACAAAGAGGACCAACGGTATGAATCTTTTATGTAGAAATTAACACTTGTTTTCCACATACACTAATGATACGCAATATAATGATACATTATTAGTTATCACTAATACCTCTTGTTTTCAGGGTCCCCGTGGTGGAAGAGGTGCTAGAGGTCCGACAGGAAAACCTGGAGCAAAGGTCAGGCTTCATCAGTCCTGATTCAGCTAACTCAATTAGTTATTGGTATTTGTGAATGCTTCTCGTAACATGAACCTTTGACTGTGTTTCTTTTTTAGGGAACAGCAGGAAATGATGGACCAGCTGGTGGGCCAGGAGAGAGAGTGAGTGATGGTTAAATTATTTCTCTCATTCAGCTGTATTTGTCAACCTTTTCGGGTCAAAAACATTTCCATTACATCTCCCTTATATGTTACTTTCTTCATGTTTTAGGGACTCCAAGGACCACAGGGCCCTGTTGGATTACCAGGACCTAAAGGACCACCTGTATGTGTTTTTATCAATTCTAAATGTTTTTGATCATTTTAATACTGTGGATAGAAGTTATTCTATGCTTTGACTCACTTTACTATGGATTTTTCTGCCACACAAGAAAGTCGTAATTAAGAGAAATGATGATGTAATGCATAATTATGACCAAAAATTATGTAAATCTAAATTATGATGTAAGTCATAATTGACACAAGTTGAAATGCTAAAAAAGTAATAATTATGTATGGTGTGTGGTTGAAATTATAACAGTGATGTTTAAAGTCTCATAATTTCATATATTTTATTTTATTTTATTTTATTTTATTTTTTTACATAATTTTACTTTTTACCCAACTTTGTTCTTAATTATTAAAAATAATCTATAAAAAAGCTATTTTTTGGACATACAATGTTGATTATAGTTGACATTTGTCATAATTTATGCTTTTTACATAATTTCACTTTTTACTCTACTTTGTTCTTAATTATTAATCATAATTGTTAAAAAGGTAAAATTTTGACATAAAATGTTGTCATTATAGTTGACATTTGACATAATTTCTACTTCTTACATAATTTTACTTTTTCCTCTACTTTGTTCTAAATTATTAACCGTAATTGATTATTTTAATGCCATGAATAAAAGGTATTTTATTCTTTGACTCACTTTAGAATGGAAGTACTTTTTCTGTCATAATTATGAGATAAAAAGTCAGATTTATGACTATGTTATGACTTAATTTGTTGTCAATTATAGCTGACATTTGTCATAATTTCTACTTTTTACTTTACTTTGTTCTTTGATCATAACTGATAAAAAAAGCTAATTTTTGACAAAATGTTGATTACAGCTGCCATTTGTCATAATTTCTACTTTTTTACTTAATTTTACTTTTTACTCTACTTTGTTTTTAATTATTAATCATAACCGATAAAAAAAGTACAATTGTGACATAAAATGTTGTCAAGTATAGCTGACATTTGTCATAATTTCTATTTTTTACTCTACTTTGTTCTTAATTATTACTCATAATTGATTTTAAAAAAAGCTATTTTTTTTTACAAAATGTTGATTATAATTAGAATTTGTCATAATTTCTGCTTTTTACATAATTTTAGGCTTAAACCCTGTCTGTGAAACCAGTCATAATTCTGATTTAATTAATATTCATGATTATGACCTACTGTAATTATTAATCATAAGTGACAAAATTCAAAATTATGAACATGAGTTGAGTTTATAACTTTGAAAGTATAAGCTGAAATTATAACTTAATTTGATGTCACAGTCATGACTTTTAGCTCATAATTTCTGCTTCTTATGTCATAATTTTGATTTGCCAAAGAATTGTTGTTTTTCCTTATGTGACTGAAATGGGCTTCCACTCATTATTCTGATTAAACAGTGGGTCTTTTAAACCACAAAACCTGAAAGAGTGATAGCCACAAGTGTGTAAGTCTGTTATATAATAATTACATAAATGTGATTTAATCACTATTACTTTTATAATTCCCTCAGGGGCCTCCTGGCAAGGATGGATTGCCCGGTCACCCTGGACAGCGAGGAGAGACTGTGAGTATCATTTTGTCTTCATAAGTGTTTTCTGTCTCTTGAGTAAAGAGGAATAAATGTTGTGGATGGTGTTTATATGGTGTATTACCTTTTAGCTGCTGACAGTGTCAAGGCGTTACACTGCTCTTGGCAGGTCTATCTTTCTGTTTCTAATCAAGAACGTCCAACAAATGAAGTGCTAAAAGGAAAAACTCATTTTATCTTAAAAGACTCGCCTTTGTGTTTTTCAAGATGAAAACACTGCACTTGACTTTCACTGATTTAGAAAAAGAAGTGGATGTAATGAAAATTAGAAAAAAAAGACAAGTGCCGCTGACATTTCAGAAGCTGGATTTGTACAGTATAGTGATATTCACATAAAGTTTCCAGTATTTCAGGTTTTCCTTTTGAAGTTTGCATCCAAGAATGTGATAACTACAATAAATGGCATTTATTGTCTCACAGTGACTATGCTTATTCTCAAACAGGGTTTCCAAGGAAAGACTGGACCTCCTGGACCTGGAGGTGTTGTTGGCCCACAGGTGAGCTTTAGCAGTTACACGAGTAGAAATTAAAAAACCAACATGTTGCTCTAATAAAACATCTCCTGCAGTTAGCCAGAAGTTGAATAAAAAACCTGTTTGAATTTGAAAGGGCTCTACAGGAGAAACTGGTCCTGTTGGAGAGAGAGGACATCCTGGATCACCAGGGCCCCCTGGAGAGCAAGGTCTTCCTGGAACTGCTGGCAAAGAAGGTGGAAAGGTACGGTTGGCTGAACGCATTCACTTCAGATCACTCAAGGGTAATAACTGGGAAGAATTCGCATAATGTTCAGTCCAATGTGTAGGTGGCTGGTAATGCCAACAAATAGCTGTGGAGGTTGATGGGTTTAAGTTTGAAGACTAAATTCTCATCATGTCTCTCCTTAAAGGGTGATCCAGGTCCTCAGGGGGTTTCTGGAAAACCTGGCCCTGCCGGACTGAAAGGGTTCCCAGGCCAAAGGGGGATTCCTGGCGCAGCGGTAAGAACAAATGAGTTAATGTCATGTGCCCCACCAAATGGCCATTAGCTGCTTATCCGCCCACTGTTCATGCAAATGCTCACACTGGATGAATGCCTCAGAAGAGGGTACAGTTCTAAATGTTAGACTGAGGCTCATGGAGATTAACTGACATATTTAACATGCATTAAGACATTCAGCAAGCTTTAAGTCTGCAGAGAAATGATAGAAATAGCCAGTGTTTATTTTATATTAACTTTAACGCACAAAATCGCACAATTTATTGGAAAGAAACTTGTGAGTACCAACATACCATCTCTTGTTGCAGATGCATTTTTGTTAGATTTTACAATCTTGCATTGTCCCAAATTAAAATACTAACCTGTATCTTATAAAATGACTGACTTTCAGTCGGTTTCAAAAATGCAGTTTGACATATTTATCATCCCTCTGATGTGGTACTCTGTGGGCCTGTAAATGACTTTGTACGTAACAAACCACCACAGTTGGCCGACTGAAAGCAACCGTATGTCACAGGGACTTGGAAGTGTCTGTACTAGTTTTTCTTCATTAAGAGAATTTAAACTGTGGGGCTGAATATAATCAAAAATTGTTTTGTTTTTAGTTTAAGAAATAGCATCTGCCGCCTTGATGAATATCAGCCTCCGCTAGTTATCTCTTTCATGAATCAGTTTTTGCTGAAAGTCACATTTGAAACACAAAGCCAGTATGATTTCAATAAACAACAGTTGATTTTGCTGTCACTTGCTGTTTTGATGTTTACTTTTAGCTGGCTCATATGCTTTTCGTGACTCAGATTATGACTTGATGGGAGGATAGTGACGTGTCCTTGGCATCACATGACAATGCACTGCCAGCACTTGTTTCTGATGTAGGAAATAGAGAGATTGCCAGTTTTATAAACACTCTGGGCTGTATTTCCAGGAGATATATAGTACAAACAGCTGCCATACACTGGCACAAACACACACAAGCGCACGCAGAGTTTCAGATGCCACTTTGACAGATTCTGAAGTGCAGCTCTCATTAGGGAATTAAACTGCTCTCTCTGTTTCTCACACAGGGTCCATCTGGTCTGAAGGGAGGCGAGGGTCCACAGGGTCCACCCGGCCCTATTGTAAGTACCTGTGTTACCATGGAAACTCTGTCACTGCAAACTATCAGTCTGCAAGCTTTGCCTCTATTAGTGAAGTGACATCAGGCAAATTCTGGAGCGGGCACAGTCAGCAGGTGGTGAATTTAATGACCAGTGATGTTGGCACTGAGAGCCCAGTTTGGTGTGTGATCTGATCCCACGCAGTCTGATCACGTTGAATGAGTCAGGGCTAATCAGTAAGTCCATCACCACGTCATAAATTGCATTTGAATCATACGTGAAATATGCTTGGAGATACAGACCTGTTGTCATTAGGGATGTCAAAAGCAGTGCAATTTGGATATGGTATGTGCTTGTGTGGATTGTGAAGTGCAATCATGATAATGCTGCTAAGAGCCAGAGCGATCAAATGTACTTTGGGCAAAACGCCCGACTTAGCAGGATATTAATGTAACTTTTACAATACATGTTTAGTGTCAAAATATTGGACCTGTGTATTAGGCCTATAATCCAAATTTCTTTCCTAAAACTTCAAGCAACTTAATTGAGTGATATTTTTTAAAATGCATATAAATATACATATATTGCATATAAAGTACAGTATGTAGTGGTAAAGTGTGAAGCGCCAAACAGGAAATAAGTATATAAAATATGAATAAATAAATGTTAATTGTGAATATATAGAAGTAAATCTGAATGTGTAGTTATAAATCAGAATATATAAATGTAAATCAGAATGTATAGTTATAATTCTGAATGTATAGAAGTAAATCAGAATATTTAGAAATCTGAATATGTGAATGTGCATGGTAAATATATGGAAGTAAATCTGAATATATAGGTAAAAATCAGAATATATAAATGCATATCAGAATATATAGTTATAATTCTGAATATATAAAAGTAAAACAGAATGTTTTTAGAAATCTGAATATATAAATGTAAATTTTGAATATATAGTTATGAATAAGAATAGATAGTTATAATTCTGAACATATAAAGTAAATCAGAATATATATTTATAAATCAGAATATATAAATATAAATTGTGAATATATAGAAGTAAATATGAAAATATAGTTATAAATCAAAATGTATAAATGCAAATCAGAATATATAGTTATAATTCTGAATATATAGAAGTAAATAAGAAAATGTATTTAGAAGTCTGAATATTTGTAAATTGTGAATATATAGAAATCTGAATATAATTATAAATTAGAATATATAAATGTAAATCAGAATTTCTTATAATTCTGAATATATAGAAGTGAATCTAAATATATAGTTATAAATCAGAATATATAGAAGTAAATCAGAATGTTTTTATAAATCTGATTATATAAATGTAAATTGTGAATATATAGTTATGAATAAGAATATATAGTTATAATTCTGAATATATAAAGTAAATCAGAGTATATATTTAGAAATCAGAATATATAAATGTAAATTGTGAATATATAGAAGTAAATCTGAATATATAGTTATAAATCAGAATATCTAGTTATAATTCTGAATATATAGTTATAAATCAGAATATATATTTAGAAATCTGAATACATATACATATGCTGTGTGTATGGTTGGCCCTTCATATTTAAGTATTACTAACTGTAATATTTTAGATTAACATTTGACTTGAACATTTATATAATACTTTTTATTAAGAAATGAAAGAACCGTGTTTAATAGTTGAATTAAGTGGTGCTGAAAGTTATAGACCCCTGAAATTTTGGCTTGGAGACACCCCTACAATCATATAGAATGTAGAATAAAATAGAGACTCCATTCTGCATGGAAGTAGCATCCTCCCATTAAAGTAACTGCTGTCTGTCTACTGCTGTAGTGCAGCGAAGGCACAGCAGTGCAGCTTAAAACCATCAAAGCTTCAGCTGTGCGCTATGTGAAGCCCCTTTTAGCTTGAGGAAGATTGGTGTAGGGATTCATTGTCTCTCTTGTATAAAAAGCATCTGTACAGCCCGGCAAGAAAAATGTCTGAAATCAGAAGGATTTTGAGTCAGTGGCCCACCCACGCCAATCAGCCATCTTATCTTTGCCTAAATAGACCTCCCGCAGGTGCCTGAATTGAGTCACCGGCAGCAGAGTACAACTCTTCGGAGAAGTTTCTAACAAAGAGTTGAGTCAGTTTGCACAGTGTGTTTTCCGAGAAGTTTGTCTGAATGTGTTTGTGAGGTGGTATATTAAATGAGAAGTGAGTCAGGTCTGTGTGTGGTGTCAGTTTGATAGGTTGTATGATTGGTCATAGTCTGTAGTGTTAGTGGGCCATTCATTGTGAAATCTTTAGATATCTGTCTTACTTTTAATGGGAAACACGGGTATTAAGACTTGTGTGGCTTAACGTGAATGATGTTTTTTACTGAAACGTAGTAGAAAACCCATGAAAATTGTAAGATATTTTTTAAAAAAAACACATAGTTTTATACATATTTTAGACTATGGCGACACCATTATTTCGATGACATGAAACGTTTGCACTTGATGAGTTACTGGCACTAGCTGTTGCTATTTTTACCGCAACACAACGAATACACAACTCAGAAAATAAAATACTGATACGATGACCACAGCAAATAAAAGAGCATACAGGTGGTGATTGATATTAGTGTAGGCTTTAACCAAATGCCATACCATCGTTTTTCCCAACAAAGAGTCCAAATGCCCAAGGATGTCAAGTAAAACCCACGCTGAGAAACTTCTTCAGTGGCTGCATTTACTTTCCAAGTTGTATTGCGGTAAAAAAAATAGGTAGCACCAGTAGCTGACAGAGTGCAACCATTGTACATTATCGAAATAATGGCACCCCACATAGTCCAGATAGATATACCTCCATGTATCTAATCCAGAGATGTCCAAACCAGAGCCCATGATGACCTTTGATTTGGCCCACCATGTCATATCATGCCATAAAAATAGAGGGGAAAATGCCATTGGAGCATATATTCATTTCTAATTTATATAGAACTTTTTGTTCTGTATTTGCTTTAAAAATTAGAGGATTTACAGGATGTGAATTTTTTATTTGATTTTAAAAAAGTGTAATAATAATAATATATTTGGATATAATGCAACATTTGCTTTTGATTTTTTACTTTTTGATTTTTGGTTCTTCATAGTGAAAAGTTTGGCCACTTCTGCTGTAATCCAGTTTATTGTTTTTCCAATGAATCTAGATCATTTAGATCAGTAATGCTTTACTGGTGGACTGAGTAGTCAATGGAATGTATATATGTATGTATTTACGTATTTATATACCCGTTTTAACAAGGTGAGATTGGTTCAGGTTGTATGTGGTGCAACTTGCAAAAAATGTATGATTTTTATAAATTAAAAATGCATGATGTACAAAAAGTTTTTTGTGTTTAAATATACACTACCAGTCAAAAGTTTTTGAACAGAAAGTTTTTTGATGTTTTTAAAGAATTTTCTTCTGCTCCCCAAGCCTGCATTTATTTGATACAAAATACAGCAAATGCAGTAATATTCTGAAATATTTTTACTATTTAAAATAACTGCCTTTTATTTAAATATATTTTGAAATGTAATTTATTCTTGTGATCAAAGCTACTTTTTCAGCATAATTACTCCAGTCTTTAGTGATCCTTTAGAAATCATTCAAATATGATGATTTGCTGTTCAAGAAGCATTTATTACTATTATTATTATTATCTATATTTAAAACAGTTGAGTAAGAAGAGACTTTAAAAAAAACGTTAAAAATCTCACTGTTCAAAAACTTTTGACTAGTAGTGTATATATAAAAACAGGTTTTAAGTGATGATTAAGATGTGATTAATGTAATGCACTCAGATGTTGAAGCAATGTTCTGCCCTGCTCGTAGTCCAGTGTGGTTTGCAGTAACCTTGACCTGTTGCTATGTTTAGAAGCGTTACCACTGCTGGCTAATGTAGTCGGATAATGTTGTGTGAGTTTTAGCATGTGTTTCTGTGGCTATGTGCATGCATGTGAAAGCAAGCGGATGTCTTTAAGTAAATGGTGAATAAAGCCCTCGCTCTGAGAGCTCTCTTTAGTGCTAATCCTTCAGTGCTAATAGAAGCTCTAATGGACTGTTTCAGAAAAAGACACGCCATGCTTTGGTTTTGAACCAGAAAGCTTGCTCTCACATCAACATTTGTATGTCAGTAAGACCTGCTGATACACTTTAAGAAAGAAATGTATTTAATGTGATACACAAATGTGCTTAAATGTTGCTCAGTGCAGCAGAAATGATCTGTATGAGAATAAACCTCAGAGCCAAAACAAACCACCGAATAACATGGTTCCCACTGACATGGAACACCTGGAAATATCAGTGACATTTGAAACCGTCGTTTTCAGGCCTGGAAAAGCCATGAAACTTTAAATGTAATGTTTTATAGTTTTGTTTTGCTCTGAAATATTAACATTTGAAAGTATGTGTATTAATTATAAGATATATTTTACAGTAAATAGTATAGTTATAATATAATAGTATATGTTTTAATTTTAAGAGACATTTCATGGTGAATCAGTTTAATTTGGAAAAATATATATATATGGAAACTGAAGTTTGGAATCAGCACACCCAACAGAAGAGCAATTGTTAATCTGAATTAATATTTTTAATCTGACTTATCCAGTTTGGTTAATATTGTTTTATGGATTCCAGTTGTGTTCCAGTCAGATTTAATGGGATATGTGTGTCACAGGGATCACCAGGAGAGAGAGGAGCAGCTGGACCAGGAGGACCCATAGGTCTAACAGGACGTAATGGCCCTCAGGGACCCCCAGGACCTGCTGGAGAGAAGGGTGCTCCGGTGAGTGCACATTGTTTGGAGATAATTAATGCCAATATTATCTTGTAAATTGCCTAAAAGAATAAGAAAAAGAAATGTGAATTCAAGTAAACTGGGCCACTTTTGTTGAGATGAATAGCAAATCGTGGCCTAATTTACCTGAATTCACCATATAGCGAGTAAAATAGCAACTAACATTGAACATTAAAGGAGAACTCCACTTCCAGAACAAAAATTTAAAGATAATGTACTCACTCATTTTTCATCCAAGATGTTCATGTCTTTCTTTCTTCAGTCATAAAGAAATGATGTTTTTTGAGGAAAACATTTCAGCATTTTTCTCCATATAGTGGACTTCTATGGTGCCCTGAGTTTGAACTTCCGAAATGCAATTTAAATGCGGCTTCAAACGATCCCAAATGCTGTTGTAAACAGTCCCAGCCGAGGAAGAAGGATCTTATCTAGGCAAACGATTGGTAATTTTTTTATAATAATAATACAATTAATATACTTTTTAATGTCAAATGCTCATCTTGTCTTACTCTGCCTGAACTCCAGTTCATGTCAGTTAGGGTATGTCGAAAAACTCCAATCTCATGTTCTCCCTCAACTTCAAAATTGCCCTATATCGCTGTTTTACCTTTTTTGTTAAGGGTATTTCATCTTCTTTGCATGTTCACTTTGCAAAGCCTGGGTCAGTACTTCTGCAGTGATGTAGGATGATTTCGAAATGATTTTTGAAGTTGAGGGAGAAAATACGATTGGAGTTTTTCGACATACACTAACTGTCTTGAACCAGAAAACATAGCGTTCAGGCAGAGCAAGACAAGACGAGCGTTTGAGAATAAATTTTTTTTTTTTATGAAAATAACCGATCGTTTCGCTAGATAAGACCCTCGGCTGGGATTGTTTACAACTGCATTTGGGATCATTTGAAGCCGCATTTAAACTGCATTTTGGAAGTTCAAAATCGGGGAAATCCGGAAATATTTTCCTCAAAAAACAAAATTTCTTTACGACTGAAGAAAGAAAGACATGAACATCTTGGATGAAAAATGAGTGAGTACATTATCTTTAAATTTTTGTTCTGGAAGTGGATTTCTCCTTTAAGCAATGCTCTGAAGTCTAAAGATTCCTGTGAGAAACAAAAGGGAGTTTTGGTTCATTAAAATTCATCTTTTCAATAAACACATCTAGCACAGATAGCTTAGCCAGTTTAGTGCAGCATCCAAACAGAAACTTAATTCAGTTCATTATGACTTTTAGAGCACACAGTTAAAGCTGAAATCAATTAGCTGACAGAAAGGTTCTATATTAATTAGTGAAGATATTCTTCTGCATAGTGTTTAAATGCTGTTAATTAATTGCAGTGGATCTGCCATTAGCCTTGTGTGCTCAGACTGCCTGTATTAACCGGATTAAAGTATTCCTCATAGGATGTAATGCATAGAGGTGTTAGCCGTTTCCTAATCTGCTTTTTCAGACTTACAGAATGTAAAATGTTCGTTCTTAACTTCACGCAGGGTGAGAAAGGACCTCCCGGTCCTGCCGGTCGGGATGGCATCCAAGGTCCTGTTGGACTTCCAGGCCCTGCTGGACCTCAGGGTCCACCTGGAGAGGACGGTGATAAGGTACAGCACTCTCTACAGCGTGATGTTTCAGTTCATAGACATCACGCCCTTCTTACATCTGCACACCATTAGTGACCATGCGGACAGTGTTTTGACTTATTCATCACTATAACCAAACAAGACACAAAATCATTACTATAGTGAAACCGAGGCGCACACGCACACTTCTGCACACAAACCAAGTAAACAAACGTGCTTTGAGGCTAATGTATTCCAGAATCTATTATCGCCCTGTTAAATGTAGAATAGTGCTTTTTTAGATCCTTATCACGTCCCAAGTCACATTATTCTTTTCGGCTGTGGCGGCAATAGTGTTGGAGGGGCCAAGTAATCAATTAATTGCAAAAACATCCCAAGGTCTTGGTTTTACTGTTAAATTAAAATCTCCGGAGTAAAGTTTGCTCTGCTGTTGATGCTGAAGTGACCTTGAGAAAATTTTGATGACCAGGCAAGTTGGGAAAAGTTGTAAACAGAGCTTGAGGTTACTTGATTTTCAAAAACTTGATTTTTTTTTTTTTTCTTTCTAGGGAGAAGTTGGAGAACCAGGTCAAAAGGGAAGCAAGGGTGACAAAGGCGAACATGTAAGTTGATCAGTATTCAGACAATTTATACAAAGTACTTGTATTTATATTTGTAATATTTTATTATAAATAAAATATTCAAAATATTAACTATTATATATTTATTTGGTAACAGTTTATAATATGGTCCCATTAGTTTAATGCATTGATTAAGTACTTATAAAGCAGTCATCTGTCTTTGTCCATATTGTCCATATTTACTGTTGCTTTTTTACATCCTTGTGACTGTCTATTGCATGTTAGTTCATGTTAGCTCAGGTCCATTGAATAATATTAACAGTAAAAAAAATAACTTTTGGTTTTAATAATGTATTAGTAAATGTTGAAATGACCACGTTTAAAGTGATAGTTCACCCAAAAATGAAAATTCTGTCATTAATTGCTCATTCTCATGTCGTTCCAAACCTGTACGACCTTCATTCATCTTCAGAACACAAATTAAGATTTTTTTTTTTTGAAATCTGAGCTCTCTGACCCTGCATAGACAGCAATGCAACTACCACATTCAAGGCCCAGAAAAATATTAAGGACATTGATAAAAATAGTCCATGTGACATCAGTGGTTCAACCATTGCATAAGGATACGAGAATACTTTTGGTGCACAATTCAACATTTTCTTTTCTTTCGTGTCAGTCTTCAACGAATAAAGTCATTATTGTTTTTTTTTTTGTTGTTGTTGTTTTTTTTGCATACAAAAAGTATTCTTGTAGCTTCATAAATTTAAGGTTAAACCACTAATGTCACATGGGCTATTTTAATGATGTCCTCACAACCTTTCTGGACCTTGAACGTGTCAGTTGCGTTGCTGTCCATCAGGGACAGAAGGCTCTCAGACTTAATCAAAAATAT
Source organism: Labeo catla (assembly GCA_012976165.1). NCBI lineage: Eukaryota > Metazoa > Chordata > Actinopteri > Cypriniformes > Cyprinidae > Labeo > Labeo catla. The sequence goes on from VONZ01000096.1 coordinate 1,382,558, forward strand.
CGTAATTTGTATTTTGAAGACGAAAGAAGATGTTATGGGTTTGGAACAACATGAGACTGAGTAATTAATGACAGAATTTTCATTTTTAGGTGAACTATCCCTATAACTAAGTATATATATAACAAATGATCTGATTATATTTTTCATTGTTAGTTCATTTAACTAATGTATGTTAACTAAACTGAACCTTATTGTAAAGTGTTACAATTTATTTTATGTGTAATGTTAATATTATTATAGTAACATTATTTATACATGTTTGCTTACCTTTTCACCTTTTCATTTACACTTTATTACAGCTATTGTTCATATGAGATCTAGCGTCTTCACAATCAATCCCTAAATTGCTCTGATTGTCTGTTTCTGTAGGGTCCACCAGGTCCAGTAGGTCCTCAGGGTGTAATTGGAGCTCCAGGTCCTGCTGTGAGTACTTACAACCTTTAGTTTGAGCCATCTAAGATGAAACCCAAATGATGACCTCTTTTTTCCATTCATCCTGGAATAGTTGTCACACAAATGTATCATCTTTATTATTGCAGTGTTTTCACACATACAGTTGAGGTCAAAAGTTTACATACACCTTGTGGAATCTGCAAATGGTAATTATTTTACAGTAATAAGAGGGATTATACAATATGCATATTATTGTTTTATTAGTACTGACCTGAATAATATATTTTACATAAAAGATGTTTACATATAGTTCACAAGAGAAAATAATAGTTGAATTTATAAACATGACCATGTTCAAAAGTTTACATACACTTGATTTTTAATACTGTTGTTACCTGAATGATCTACAGCTGTGTTTTTTTTTGTTTGTTTGTTTGTTTGTTTTAGGTTTTTTGTTTGTTTTGTTTAGTGATAGTTGTTCATGAGTCCCTTGTTTGTCCTGAACAGTTAAACTGTCTGCTGTTCTTCAGAAAAATCCTTCAGGTACCACAAATTCTTTGGTTTTTTATCATATTTGTGTATTTGAACCCTTTCCAACAATGACTGTATGATTTTGAAATTCATCTTTTCACGCAGAAGGTTCAAAGGCTCACTGATGCTCCAGAAGGAAACACAATACATTAAGAGCCAGGAGGTGTAAACTATTTAAATTTGAAGATCAGGGTAAATTTAACTTATTTTGTTTTCTGGGAAACAGAAAACAATCTTCTGTAGCTTCTGAAGGGCAATACTAAATGAAAAAATAACATGATATTTAGGCAAAATAAGAAAAATATACACATCTTTATTCTGTTCGAAAGTTACTGCATCGTTTTTCCTTCTGGAGCATCAGTGAGCATTTGAACTTTCTGTAATAGTTGCATATGAGTCCCTCAGTTGCCCTCAATGTGAAAAGATGGATCTCAAAATCATACAGTCATTGTTGGAAAGTCATTGTTCAAATTGATTTGTGGGACCTGAAGGATTTTTCTGAAGAACAGCAGGCAGTTTAACTGTTCAGGACACACACTGGAGTCATAAACAACTGGGGGGGGTCATTTTTATAAGCTCAACCATTATTTTCTCTTGTGGACTATATGTAAGTGTCTTTTATGTGAAGTATCTTATTCAGGTCAGTACTGAATAAAAAATAACATGCGTTTTGAATAATCCCTTTTATTTTGGTAAAATAATTAACATTTTGCAGATTCTGCAAGGTGTATGTAAACTTTTGACCTCAACTGTATAAAGTATCTGTTTCTTTTAGCTTATAGCACACAATCACTGTGGCCTAGTGATTAATAATCTGGGCTGTTAGCTAAAAGGATGTAGCTTTGAACCTTGCAAAGGGTAATGAATTAACCTTAAAATAACGTTTGAACTAATGTTTTATGTTTGCATGGCATAGAAACTCTTACACGTGGCAAAATCATTAGAACTTTGTAACTACTGGCCTGAAAGTGACGGTTACATCAACTGGACAAGGTTTTCTTAGATTGAGTCATTCTGATTTGTTTAACCCTGGTCATTGTTGCAGGGGGATTATCTTTGTGTTAAGTGCACTAGAAGTTGCTTTGGATAAAAGTGTTTGTTAAATGACTAACTGCTCACACTTGCTCAGTTTTGCCTCTGTCAGGCGGCCTGCTGAGTTGATAAAGCAGCAGTGAGAGTAAGTAGTCAGGGCCAGGTGGCACACAGTTGAATATTTAAAGTTTATGACTCAAGCTGAACACTCCCAGCTGGGCCTCTCTGTTTCCTTGATGCATTAGCTCTATAAAAGCTGATAATTACACCTATTCTGTGCAGTTATGTGAAGAACATTCTTGGAAACTATTCAGCTGTTCTTCTGAGTAGAATCTTACAAATTTGGAAACGTGTGAGACGTTAAATCTATTAGATAACTTAATGATGTTAATACTGCTTGAAAGATCCTAGTCACTTAAATATGAGCAATATTTGACTTAACCTTCTTTCTTTATATGCATATGTTATTAGGATTGTCACGTAATTTAAAAAATGTAATCAAATTAATTAAATGCAAGGATGTGATTTACACAAAAATTAATGTTTTCCCACATAAAATGTGAAATGGCCTTATAACGTAACGCATGTCGACCATATTCCATATTTGTAATAAGATTTGTTTGCTTTTAGGTGTCCCTGTTGTTTTACACTAAAATAAAAGCTGTATGATTTTACATTTGAAAGCAAATAAATTAACATTTAGTAGTGTTATTTTATTTTATTTTATTTTAGATAGTTGTATCATTTTTTTTGTTGTTGTTCTTCACTGATTACATGCCTGAACATGATCAACTAATTGAATTGGTTGCATGTAATTAATTAAATGAAGTAGTCATCATTTACATCAGTAATTTCTGAGCAGCTACTATAATAATAATCATTATTATGATATTATAATCATGATATATAATTTATTTATTTATTTATTCATATTAATAATGCTTCTTAACCATTATGGTGAAGTCTGTCCTGTGGGTCAGTCAATATTGCATTCCCTCATAGCCTCCAGTACAAACACTCCATATATCCTGCAGTGACCTACCATTCAGACATGGTCTTCTCACAGGCGGCGTTGTTACCTCACATCTCTTTAATAACCTCATCTTCATTCCGCTTTTGTTTGAACTGTGCTGAACCCTTCCTTTCCCCTTCCACTGACCCTGTAGAGCAAGCGTCATCTGAAATGAGGGCAGCACATTCTCACCCTCAATAATTCCTCTGGGCGTTCCTCTGAATGGCACATCTTTTCAAGCTTGACTTTTGATGTCTCAGGGGGTAGATCTCATTTTCATGCTTGTCTGCACCCTACAGTAGAGTATGAAAGACATTCTGGGGTCAGCAGACTTTACATGTGCAAAGAGTGTTGTACTGTACTTTCCCACCATCATGTAAAGAGTTTGTATCAGTTTCAGATGTTTACCATCACTATGTTATCATTTATCTGAGTGTTTTTTCTTGTGTAGGGAAGTGACGGAGAGCCCGGACCTAGAGGTCAGCAGGGTATGTTTGGGCAGAAGGGAGATGAGGGCCCCCGTGGTTTCCCAGGTCTTCCCGGTCCCGTCGGTCTGCAGGTACAGTTTCTTCTTTACACAATGTAAACACCTGTTATGGATCTGCTGCATGCATATTATTTAATTTACACATTGCTTCACTATTAAATATCATCAAGGGAGGATAATTAAGCAAGGGGAGCAATAGCCATTTTTCAAATCTGGATTCAGTTATGTTGCTCTAAACATCGCTGATTGATTCTGTCAGGTTTAGTTTACTTGACATTTTCAAGCTGAATTGTAATTTTTGTGCCGCTAGCGCCACCAGTTGGATTTGCGAAAATGATAATTGCTTCTCAAAACCGAACAGAGAGTCCCACTTCAGCTTCCCAAGTTCAAGCCATTGGTTGAGCCATTGTTGCAAACATTGAAACACAGAAATATTTTAATAACCACTTTTCAGAGAACCCTGCTTGAAAAAAAACTAAGCTGGTTGACTGGTTTTAGCTGGTCATAGCTGTTCACAGGCTGTTTTTGGCCACTTCTTTTGCTGGCCAGGCTGGTCTTTGCTGGTCAGGCTGGGAGACCAGCTAAAAGCAGCCACTTCCAGCTTAAACCAGCTAAGACCAGCCAACCAGCTTAGGCTGGTTTTAGCTGTTTTTTCAGCTTACGAATTGTTTATACACCGGCCATTAAAAGTTTTGGGGTCAAAAGATTCTGTTTATTTATTTATGAATGAAAGTAGTACTTTTATTCAGCAAGGATGCATTAAATTGATCAAAAGTAACAGTAAAGACATTTATAATGTTACACAATTTTTCTATTTTAAATTAAAGCTGTTCTTTTGAACTTTCCATTCGTCAAATAATCCTAAACAAACAAAAAAAAGATATCATGAGTTCATAAAAATATTAAGCAATGTTAAGTTTTTAACATTGATGATAATCAGCATATTAGAATGATTTCTGAAGGATCATGTGACACTGAAGACTGGAGTATTGGCTGCTGAAAATTCAGCTTTGCCATCACAGGAATATAGCATTTTAAAAGAGAACAGTTTTTATTAAGAAATAGTTATTTTGCATTTTAATAATATTTCTCAATATTATTGGTTTTACTTTTTTTTTTTTTTTTTGGTTTTACTTTTTTTTTTTTTTTACTGTGATTTGATTGGAATCTAATAAATATGGAAGCCCATTTCAGCCACTGAATAAAGGAAATAAAAAAGGTTATTGTGTGATTTTTTTTTTTTTTTTTTTTTTTTTATCTAACATTTCTGACTTTTTTTCTCAGAATTGCAAGTTTATCTTATTTATATAAATGTTTATATATAAACATGCAATTGCAAGTTATAAAGTCAGAATTATGAGATATAGACTTGCAATTCTGAGAATATCAATCTTTTTTTCACCCTCAAAATTGGACTTTACAACTTGTAATTGCAATTTTGAGAAAAAAGTCAGAGTTGCAAGTTTTTATCTCACAATTGTGACTTTATAACTCATAATTTAAAGTTTTTATCTCGCAATTCTGACTTTAGAACTCGCAACTTTGAGTTATATATCTTAATTCTGAGAAAAGTAAGAAGTGCGGAAAAAGTTAAAACTGCAAGATTTATCTTAAATTTTCATCTCGCTAACTTTATAACTTGCAATTGCGAGTTTATATCTCACAATTCTGAGAAAAAAGTCAGAATTGCAAAAGAAAGTAAGAATTGCGAGATATAAACTCGAAATTACGAGAAAAAAGTCTGAATTGTTTTCTTGCAGTTCTGACTAATTTGCAATTTCAAGTATTTATCTTGCAATTCTGACTTTATAACTCACAATTGCGAGTTCATATCTCTTTACAGTTTATATTCTGAGAAAAAAAAGTCAGAATTGTGAGATTAGAAGTCGCAATAACCTTTTTTATTTTTTATTCAGCGGCAAGAAAAGGGCTTCCATAAATAAAGAGGGCCTTGGTGAAAACCTTAAAAAAAATCTTACCAACCTGAAAATTTTCAAGGGTGCAGCAGCTTTCTCTGAGAAAGTATTATAATATTGCAGGAAATTACACACTTCACCTTTGTGGGAATAATGAGGGAGTGATTTTCAAATGGCAACAGAGACTGTTACTCAGCACAGCAATATTACAAAGTCACTCAGAGCAGTTGACTAGTAATCAAAGGTAATAGGAATAGTGATTCATCCCAACTGTGCTAATTGTTTGTGCTTTGCGTCTCCTTGTTAGTACCTCTCACTGATTCTCTGCAATAATGATTTTTGATATGAAGAAATTAATCTTAATTTGTTTTCTCTCAAGTTTTGAATAACTTGCTAATGAGAAGTAATTGGACTTTATTAGAATGGAGTCATTGAGTTTCATTGTCTTTCCAAACCCAATTGTAAATATAACGTATAAGCTGTTTTGACAGTTGGGAAAATTGCGTCCCTCAAAATGACTGTGAAATGTCGCTTCTGTCCTTTTATAGTAACAGAACATTTATCACAACAATAAGCGGTAAGATATGCGTTAGCGGGTACCAAAGAGCATGTCTGCGAAATACAATGACCCAGAATAGCCTTGTAATTACAGATGTTGACTATGAACAATGGAGAGACGTCTATTGCCATTGTTTGGTGATAATGATCTGAAAAACATTCAAACCTCTTTAGTCAAGCACAATTATATTGCAAAATGAATGGCTTGCCAAGCTTTGTCTCTTTTTGTGTTTAATATTTTCAAAGTGACACCGGGTGTGACACATTCACAGGCACCCAAATGCAAATGCGTTAATTGCCATGAGGTTCCTTCTACTGCTAATTACCAAAATTGTTATTTGATTAATAGTGTTTACCCGACGGCTCAGAGCTGTAAATGTATAATATTAATATTCAACACTATGAGACTGATTGTTATTCTAAATTGTTACGTTGTTCATGGGGGAAGAGGAAACATTAACGTATCCGCTCTTGTTACTGAAGGTTTTAGCATTTTTGAAATTGTAATAGGTCAACTCTTATGTAACCTGGCGTTGTTCCTGATTAATATGTAAAACTTATTCTCCTCTAGGGTTTGCCAGGACCACCAGGTGAGAAAGGAGAGAATGGAGACGTTGGCCCAATGGTGAGTTTATTGTCAAAATGCAGTGTTTACTATAGTTTTGTCATAATTAGTCTCCACTATGTACTGAACATGCATACTTGCTTAATTTAAAATACAGTTACGACAAAGTTTGTCAGTGTACTGCATATTTTTAATGTAATGGTGTCATAAAAACATTAAAGGGATAGTTCACCCACAAATGAAAATTCTGTCATAATTATTCACCCTCATGATGCTCCAAATTAAGATATTTTTGATGAAATCCAAAAGCTTTCTGACCCTTCATAAACAGCAATGTTTAAGGCCCAGAAAAGTAGTAAGGACATTGTTAAAATAGTCCATGTGTCATCAGTGGTTCAAATGTAATGTTATTAAGCTACAAGAATATTTTTCATTTATTTAAGTGATAAATAATTGTTAGTGTATATGTTAGTGTTAATTCACTCGTGTTCAAGTTGGTCATTTAAATTCACCACATTGACCAACAGAAAACTTGACGTCTTCTGCTTTATGCATTGCCACAGTATTGACAGTGGACAATCTGTCTTTTTGCCCATTAAATTTTGTAGAAATTATGCTAATGCGACTTTATATTATTAGTGCTAGTGCTATTGATTATTAAACAAAAGATGGGTCGAGTCTTGATGGGTAGATTGAATCTTTCAGAGCTTACTGTATTATCTCCATTGTTTGACAAACTGTTGTTTTTCTTACAGGGTCCACCTGGTCCTCCTGGTCCCAGAGGTCCTCAAGGTCCTAGTGGAGCAGATGTGAGTTTAACTGTTTAATATTTGTACAGAAACTCAGTCAGAAAGATTTAAAACAACACTGTGTTGTTATTTGATTGACAGGGTGCTCCTGGCCCTCCTGGAGGTATTGGCGCAATGGGTGGAAATGGTGAAAAGGTTGGTATTTTTTCTTAAAGAAATCACTTCAAAACATGATTATACATAAATATGTATTGTGGTTATTATGTTGAATGTGTACAGATGTCACATTGTAATCAAATTGAATTTGTTTCCCTTCAGGGTGAGACCGGTGAGGCAGGTAATCCAGGACCACCAGGAGAGCCTGGTCCAGTAGTAAGTATTTGTGTTGTGTTTAAGAGTCGTTGATTCTGATTTTATGAGTGTTTACCTGGCGTATCTGCCCTGTATGTAATTGAGGCTAATCTATTGATATTCAAGGAGCATAACTACACAAATCCTCATTTCCAGAACACATAAAGCTAATGACCTTTAAGGTGTCAAGGCTGCTACAGTCCTTTGTAGTGGATTAATTTTACCTCAGTCTGCTTTAGAACGACCATGTGAAAATTTTCCTCTAGCTCATATATGCTGAGGTGAACATCACTTGCATTCCAGATGGTTGCTGTTATCATCATCCTTTTTTACCCAGGGACATTATTTCAGCCGCCGCCTGCTGCACAAACCTGTTTATGTGATATCAGCATCTTTAATGCTGATGTTTGTCTGTTTGTCTCAATGCTTTTTGAGCCTAAAGAGGACAGTAGATTTCTGCTTACATTAGGAGTTTAAGACAACATTCAAAGTTAGTTTTGGCAACCTTTCTTTACACTTATTATGTTATACCTGTTGCAGTGTTATTAACTTCAGTTCACTTTGTCAAATTTAAATTTGAAATGCACTTCACTCTGTTGGATGCCTCAATTCAAATTCAAAAATTCAAATTGATTCTAAATGTTGCAACCATCCAAAATAGCCTAGCAACTGCTAAGCAATAAGTAACCATTATAATGTCTTTATACCCAACATTTTACAGTTAATCTCCCTCTTGGGCTTGAAAATAGCATAGCATCAGCTTTGAATTACATAGTTAATTTTACATAGTTTATAATAGCAGGATGTTGATAGTTGTTATGTCTTTCCATAGGGACCCAAAGGTGAGCTTGGAGAGAAAGGCGAAGCTGGCCCTCCTGGAGCTGCAGGACCCGCTGGAGCAAGAGGACCCCCCGGAGATGACGGTCCCAAAGGAAACCCAGTAAGTCTCCATCAGTGACATCCCAGAAAGTAGCCTTTAGCTATTACACTATGAATAATAATAATACTATGGATTGATCTATCATTTTTTTGTAATTTAGGGTCCTATTGGCTTCCCTGGAGATCCAGGTCCTCCTGGTGAGCCCGGAGCTGGTGTAAGTTTAATATGGAGACATTCAAACACAAGAGTTTATTTGCCTCGCAACAGTAAAATAACTATTTCTGTGCAGAACAAATGCATTTTAAAATGCTGGAAGTAATAGAGTGAGGGAAGAAAGTGTGCAACTTTTTTTTTTTGAAGCACTTTACAGTTGAATTCAAACGTTTACACACACCTGTCAGAATCTGCAAAATGTTAATTATTTTACCAAAATAAGAGAGATCTTACAAAATACATGTTGTTTTTTTATTTATTACTGACCTGAATAAGATATTTCACATAAAAAACACTTACATATAGTACACAAAATAAAATAATAGTTGAATTTATAAAAAAATTACCCTGTTCAAAAGTGTGCATACACTTTATTCTTAACACTGTGTTGGTACCTGAATGATCCGCAGCTGTGTTTTTTTTTTTTTTAGGGCAGTTAAACTGCCTGCTCTTCTTCAGCATCTTTAGCATTTTCGTGTATTTGAACCCTTTCCAGCAATGACTGTATGATTTTGAGATCAATCTTTTTACACTGAGGACAACTGAGGGACTCATATGCAACTATTACAGAAGGTTCAAACGTTCACTGATGCTTCAGTAGGAAAGAATGCATTAAAAGCTGGGGGGTGAAAACTTTTGAATTTGAAGTCCAGGGTAAAGGAACTGTTCAGGACAAATAAGGGACTCATAAACAGTGATCACTAAACAAAAAAAAAAAAAAACACACACAGCTGTAGATCATTCAGGTAACAGCACAATATTAAGAATAAAGTGAACGGAGTCATTTTTATAAATTCAACTGTTATTTTCTCTTGTGGACTATACGTAAATGTCTTTTATGTAAAATATCTTATTCAGGTTAGTATTAGATAAAAAAAACTGTATATACAGTATAAACATTTCAAAGAAAGTCATGTAATTCAGTGTGCAAATGTTTCCACTCAAGCAACTTTTTTGGATGCAGTGTTTAGCATATATTATAGGCTTCATTACACATTGTTTGAAGAAAAACATTGTGCAAGATGTGGACAATCAATCAAATAAATAATTAACAGGCTGTCAAAATAGTCATTAGTCACAGGCTTAATGTCCAGCAGCATATTAAGCAAATGTTGTGAGGAAAATATAATATGGTGCTTGATGGAAATGAAATATTAGGCAATGTTGTGATGTAATGTCCTGTTTCACACAGGGACTGGATGGCCTTGCCGGAGACAAGGGAGATGATGGAGAGGCCGGTCAGCCTGTGAGTGATGGTCGACTTTCACTGAAAATCATATTTTATGTTCAAACATAATGAAACGTGCTAGTAATGCATTGAATTTTTACACCACAGGGTCCACCTGGTCCATCTGGCGAAGCTGGTCCTCCAGGACCCCCTGGAAAGCGAGTGAGTAGTTTACCAGTGATTAAGTTCATTTGGTTTAGTGTTGGATAAGCTTTCCAAATTACAAGCTTCTTATAATTTCGAGCAGTTCAACTAGAGACAAGCTACCAGCAATTTGTTACATTACAAGTTGCTAAGAAAAAGTAGCTAATACTTTTAACTCTTTTTAAGCTACTTAATAGGACTCTTAATATATATAGTTATTTGTATTTGACTTTAATACATATTTAAAAAAATATATATATAGTAAATAAAAAATACAAAATATGTGTTAAATTTAAATGTGGTGTACCAAGTCTTCTCAATTAGAAATAATAGAAAAATTATAAAAACTATTTGTAAAATTAGAAAAATTAGTGATGTGTCTGGTGGTGATGTAATATTTTAGATGCATGCGACTGGTTATATCTAGAAATGCACACATTTTTGAAAAAGAATACAAGTTGTTCTATTTTATGATAGGTACAATATGTTATGGACTAATGATGATTCTAAAAGAAAATGTGCAGATTCTACTGTTGCTATAGTTACAAACGCAACTTTCACATACATCTGATTGAAGGAACTGCACGCTGTTATATCAGCATTGTTGCGCTGTGGTTATTTCAGCAAACACTTTGCTTTATAGCTCATGCATTCAACTTAACAGCATTAGGAGAGAACACATTATTATTCAACAGAACTGTGCTCATGCATTTTAGACACTTACATTATGTTCTTGCTCCATCCATGCATTGAATGAGCGGGTTCAGAGTGGGTTTGGAGTTAGCTGAAGCTGTGAACAATATCTGTGTTTATCTGAAAAATTTTCTTCATCATTAGTAAGGGATGGCAAACATTCTGGGATTTTTCTCAGTGGATAGCAAATTAAATGCCAAACGATTCAATGCTTCAAAACATTTTGGAATATTTTGCATACCGTTTGACACATTCATTGAAAATGGGAGACTCTAGATGCTAAAGAATTCATCATTTGCCAGTCGGGCATCACAGTTCATATTCGAAGCAAAATAATGTAGCATTTCATGTCACCACACGGCTACTTGGTTGAAAAATAGCTTGCTACTAAAAAAACTGCACTATTTAAAAAGTAGCATCTCTGCTGTCAAGCTAGTGAAAAAAATCTAGGTAAACTAGTGGCATTATTACTCCCCCACCAATGATTTGGTTATTACCACTACAGCTCAGATTTAAAGGATTATTTCACTTCCAAAATTAAAATTTCCTGATAATGTACTCACCAAGATCATCCAGTTTACTCACTTTGTCATCCAAGATGTTCATGTTTTTCTTTCTTCAGTCACAAAGACATGAAGGTTTTTGAAGAAAACTTTCCAGGATTTTCTCCATATAGTTCAAATCAATGGGGATCAGCGGGATGAAGGTCCAAATTGCAGTTTCAATGCAGTTTCAAAGGGCTCTACACAATCCCAGCCGAGGAATAAGGGCCTTACCTAGCAAAACGATTGGTCTTTTCTGAAAAAAAAACAAAAACAAATGTATATAACATATAGTATATTGATATAGTGGGGATAAAGGGGCCCCGGGGTAAATTTGATATTATTTTCTATGAGGCGCCACGTAGGATTTAAATCAAACTTCGCTTATCAATACATACATAAAACACGTGAATATACACCTAGAAATTACTTGCATATACATGTATACTATTGGATGTTCAAAATATATATATGAAATACACTTGCACACTAATCTGAAATCCATACCAAAACATCTTATGTTAGTAATGAATGCATATTCTCTTAAACTTGATGCATGCATAAGCTAATAAACACTTGCTTATACATATAAACTTGATCCATGCATATACACCTACAATACCACGCACATATACATATAAACTCGCTGCATGCAGACACACCTGTACATACATGCATATAAACTTGATCCATGCATATACACCTATAAACACTCGCACATACATATAAACTCGGTGCGCGCATACACACCCATAAAACACTCACGCAAACATACAAAATAAATGTCACAAACCTATACAATTCTGATAGGTAAGACGCATGCTTTAGTTGTGTATATACATATATACAAATGATTTCATATGTGGATGTGCATGCAAACGGAGGCATTTTAGTGTAAAAGGAAGCAGCAGCATTCCGGTGGAATCCCCAGGGCATTTTAAAACGCTTAACGTGACTTAATGCATTAAAAACAGTGTTTTTAAAAGATCTTTATTATAGCATACGATGTACCAGGGGCGTATTTTCCACTGGGCACTTTTCAAAATCCTGTTCAACACTGCCGAGAGTTTGCACGATCATTCAAACAAAACCTACGAAGTAAAACGCGCACGCGCCTTCAAAAGCAATTTTAATACCCCAGAGAGCGAATCCCTAATACATGCAAATTAGGCTACATAACATATTTAGGATGTTATTAGTATGTAGGCTATAATAGGTTGTGCAGTTTGTCTGTAGCTCTGTATCATGCTTGTTGGTCTTTATTTGCACTTTGAATATAAGAGAGTAGCCTACTTTGATTATGGCTGCACCTATTGTTCGCACTTAATGTGACTATAAATTATATACTGTTTTTATTTATATTATTTTGGAAAAATAACTTTAGTTAGGAGGTCAAACATTCTAGAAGCTCATAATTCATGTACAGTTGTAAGGTCTGAAGAAAATTATGAAATCATACAGAAGAGAAGCCAGTCAGTTGAGTTTGTAGCAAAACCTTTTATGGTGCTTGAGTGTTGTCTTTTACTGCATGTAATAATTCATACTCAGAAAGTACTAAAAAGTGCCCCTGCTGCTGGGGCTAAAAGGCACAGTAATTAACCTAATGATTGAAGGCTGACTTTTCCATTTGTTGACATGACATTGTTAGATTCAGATGGTAAATGTTATTTATTATGTTGGGTGTCCATCTCATACTTACTGAGCAAAAAATTCTTTTATTTATCAAAATAAGAAGAAAATACTACAAACTTTGCTAAAGTTTAAGCAATATTGCCGTTTTGCGGCAATGTTGCAGTCAGTGGGAAACCAGGTAAGACTCGGGGCCTACAACCAATCTAATTTGTTGCCCATTCTTAGGAAATGGCAACTTTGCTCAAAAGTTGTCCCATGTATCACCTTTATTGTTAGAGATTTGAACGGACCCACTGTAAGTATCAAATCTTTGATATATAACGCTTTTTGTTCTTTAAAAAACGTGTAGGAATGTACTTGTTTGAATGACCCCTTTGTTGTTCCTTCTATAATCTGCTGAGACACACGTTTTCAAATAGGTTTATGAGCTTCCCCTGTAAATTCATGCTAAAAGTAGCTCATATTTTATGGGGCGTGTGTATTTTTAACAGGTCTGAGCTCCACAAACAATAAATCTTTAAAAGAAGAGCACAGTCAGGATTTTACTGGGTCTTCCCTCAGTAAATTGTTCCCAAGTGAGCGAAGACTGCAGGCTTTGCTTGGGAAAAGGCATTCCTGTGAAATCCCAGCATAACATAAAACCTGTTTAGGGGGAGAAATAAAATGGGCTTCTCACATCAATTTGCATTGCTTAAGAGCAGTTGAGGTGAGGCTGATATTTAGACAGTTCTATTATAGAATATTGACCAAAGTAGGTTGAATGACAGCACTGTGACAGGAATGTGATAGCCGAAAGGAAATGAAGTTGTCATTGTCAGCTCCGGTGCCATCCTCAAGACTTGGCTTAGAATTGATTGCACTTTTAACTCTAACATGTCTATGATCTGATGTATTTACCACAGTAAACTTTTCATTTTCAGTAGCTGACTCATACCTTAAGAGAGAATTTCAGTTGTTCTCAGTGAGTTTTATTGCCAAATATATGTCAGGAAAGAAATTAAAACTGTATGAACAAGTCAGGCTTTTAGGCAGAAAAATTGAATTTTCTCAAATCAGCAGAGCCGTTAGTAGCAATAAAAATGCATTTCAGAGCTTTCCATTTTAGCTCGCCTTGCTTAAAACTAAGTGGGTCTGTGCAAGAAGCTGATTCATTCGGCAGATCTCGGCCTTCGCTGTGTCTTGAATCTAAATGCGCACACCCGTATTGATTATGGACTTCTGGGAAACATATTTCAACCTGTGCTGTGTTCATTTCCACGCTGAGAAAACAATACCATCATTAAGTCTTTCACGACTTACTATTTCTCTGCATAATCATATTAATAGTGTTCACAAATTTGTAGAGGGTAATGCTAAATATCTGGATGTATGCCCAAGCCATTAGCCTATTAACTATCGCTAATACCTTCCCTCCAAAAACAACTGTATTAATCTGTGTTTTGGTCTTTTTCATTAAAAATATCCAAACATCCTTAAAACATAATATATTAACTTCAGAATCAATATTGTGTATGAAAATGAGACTTGTTTTTGAGTATCTCGAATTTACTCCATTAGTGCATTAGCGATAGCAAAACCTCTGAGTCATATACGTCATAACAGACTTAAGAGGTATAAAAGTGTTTACATGTGCATGTTTTGGTTTCTGTGAGATACTGGTGAACAAGCGTGTCTAAAAATGTTGTGCTAATAAAAAAAAAAAGAAAGTACGTACCTTGTTGCCATGGTACATTTGGATGCAGTACCATTTGTTGATAGCTCTTAATAGATATCTGCTGTAGAAGGTTTTGAGTTTTGTTTTTCTCTCTTCAAGGGTCCTGCTGGCCCAGCTGGTACAGAAGGCAGACAAGGAGAGAAGGGCGCAAAGGTAAGACGGTGAATCAAATAACATGATTGTCATTTGTATTGCAGCATAAATCATTTGTCCTCCTCGAAGCTTCATTTGTTATCTGTCCATGCTTTTGTCTGTTGAATCCAATCTCTCACGACACTTAGTGGTCCTGACTCTTAAAATCCCTATTGAAAGATCTGAGCACGAGAAAGCTTAATTGGATGCCACAAGAAGTTAAGCTTATAGTACAGGTTCAATCACAGGAAGTGACAGGAAATCTATATTTTCCCTCTAAAAGCTTTTGTTCTTCAAAATGATTTGTTGATCCAATGTTATTATTCATCTTATCACATTAGCCATGTTCACATGGATATCACAGTAGTTTTTTTCAGGACACTTGCATTGAAAAGGTCAGTTTTAAATGACCAATAGCATTTGATGTATAGAATATAGGGTTTTTTGTCCCCCTGTATATTATCCGTTAATTGTATTTTCGTCACACAGGGTGAGGCCGGCGCTGAAGGACCAGCGGGCAAAACTGGGCCAGTTGGCCCTCAGGGGCCCCCTGGAAAGTCTGGAGCTGAGGGGTTACGTGGCATCCCTGGGCCTGTGGTATGCATTTGGAAACTCTGATATAGTTCAAATTGCTGTGTAATTATATTAAGTAAGCAGAATGGTACACAAGAATCTCTTAATTTGAATAATTAAGCTTTTCAAGTTGAATCACTCTCCTTGTCTAGTCGGTAGATTTGGGTATATGTGCCGTGCATTAATTTTGGCATATTATAGTATGTTTTAATGGCCTGCTGGTTTGTGTTTGCTCTCTCAGGGTGAGCAGGGACTTCCTGGAGCTGCTGGCCAAGACGGTCCTCCTGGACCATTGGTAAGAAGATACAATCAGGCACCATTATGCGTTTTATATGTATTTATTTATTTATTTATTTATTTTTGCCTAAAATTTAACTATGACATTTATGTTTTGACAAATTCTAGGGTCCTCCTGGTCTTCCAGGCTTGAAAGGTGACCCTGGTACAAAGGGCGAGAAGGTATGTTTTAACTAGTGTTCAACTAGTACTTTTCTGTGCTGTAAATGGAACATGTGAATAGATCATTTTAATAAGAAAATGTCCTGTAATATCAACGTTAATTTTGTACTTTTATATATTTTATATTTAAATATTTTCAAATGTTCCGAATTTGGGGCTGTACACTATATATTATTTATTTATTTATTTTTATTATTTTTTATTTGCCTCATATATCCACTTCCGTTCAAAAGTTTGAGATCAGTACGATTTGTAATGTTTTTTAAAGGAGTTTCTTCTGCACATCAAGGCTGCATTTATTTGATCAAAAAATACAGAAAAAACTGTAATATTGTGAAATATTATTGCAATTTAAAGTAATGGTTTTCTATTTTAATATACTTTAAAATATAATTTATTTCTGTGGTGCAAAGCTGAATTTTCAGCATCATTACTCCAGTCTTCATTGTCACATGATCCTTCAGAAATCATTATATTATGCTGATTTATTATCAATGATGAAAACAGTTGTGATGCTTTTTATTTTTTTGGAACCTGTGATATTTTTTGTAGGATTCTTTGATGAATAAAAATGTTAAAAGAACAGCATTTATTTAAAGTAGAAATATTTTGTAACAATATATTATTATTATTATTATTATTATTGTTGTTGTTGTTGTTGTTGTTGTTCAAAACTTTGGGGTCAGTAATTTATTTTATGTCTTTTTTTAAACAAATTGATACTTTTATTACACAAGGATGTGTTAAATTGATATAAACTGATAGTAAAGACTTTCAAAAAAATTCCGTGCTTTTAAACTTTTTATACATCAATCAAAACCTGAAAAAAAGTATCACAGGTTCCAAAAAAGTATGAAGCATCACAACCCTTTCCAACATCAGCATATTAG
This sequence comes from Labeo catla, assembly GCA_012976165.1. NCBI lineage: Eukaryota > Metazoa > Chordata > Actinopteri > Cypriniformes > Cyprinidae > Labeo > Labeo catla. The sequence goes on from VONZ01000096.1 coordinate 1,399,252, forward strand.
AATGATTTCTGAAGGATCATGTGATACTGAAGACTGGCGTAATGATGCTAAAAATTTAGCTTTGCATCACAGAAATAAATCATATTTCAAATTACGTTAAAATAGAAAACCAGTATTTTAAATTGCAACAATATTTCACAATATTGCAGTTATTGTGAAATACAGTATTCTGTATTTTTGATCAAATAAATGCAGCCTTGAATATTTTACTGATCCCAAATTTGTGAACGGCAGGGTACATATGCTGTTTAAACATATATTTAAAAAAAAAAGTTCTTAAATCTAAATTGCATAAATATATGCATGTCTATGCCATAAAGGTCTCCAAGGAGGTTCTGCACTTTAAAAATGTTTCCTTTCCAAAACCTGCCTATGTATATTTACAATTATGCTGAGCTCAGTTGAAAGTTTAAGATGTGAGAGCACCGGCCTTTACTGGCATCTCTATTTCACATAATGACAAGGTATAAACAAGCTCTTAGTGCTGTAGATTAAAAATAGTGTAAGACAATGATTAAACGGTTACTCTGCCTGCAATACATAATCAATGCACTATACATCTGTAAATCTGTTTTATGAGAGGAGACCTGCTGAGATGTGAAGTATTAATATTCAGGAGAGGCAAGTACAGTAGCAATGGCTGTAAATATCAGGTGTTGAATAGAATCTAAAGCACTTGAGCACCTCTCAGGTTCTGTGTCTTAAGATTTATATTGTACACGCTGTATACTGCGGAAGCAAAAGATCTAGATCAATGTGTATTTTGTACTTGATAAAAGACATTGTTTGCCATTTAAGCATTTTTTTTTTCTTTTTTTACTGAATAATGCATGCCGTTGCTCTACTGAACACTTTGGCAACACATTTATATATATGTTTTACTCAAGTATACTGATTTTAAAACCTTTGAGTTAGTATTAAAGTTTCTCTTTGCTCATTCAGGGTCATCCAGGTCTGATTGGTCTGATCGGTCCTCCCGGTGAGCCAGGAGAGAAGGGTGACCGAGGACTGCAAGGACCTCAGGGAGTTGGTGGAGGCAAGGGTGATGCAGTGAGTAATGTGCTCTTTTCATGCATCCGATTTAGTTCAGGATTTGGGTGTGTTTTTGTCTGTTAATCATAGGTTGTGTTTTTTAAGAATATGTTTTGATTTTACCTTGAAAAATATGAAATTTTTTATTGACTGCAGGGTGCTGTTGGTCCTGCTGGCCCCGTCGGTCCCCCAGGTCCTCCTGGTATTCCTGTGAGTTGTTTTTTTAACTCTATTTTCTGGTCAAAACTCTCTTTCTGAAGACATTTATATGCTTCACAGCATATATTCCTTAAGAGGAGTATTCCTCAATACATGTTTTATCATCAAGCTGTTCCAATGGTATTCTCTTTCGGCAAACCTGAAAATGCTCACCCACTCTTGCCATTTATTCATCTGAATTTAAATTATGTTGTTTAGTAACGTAATTATTTCATTAAATGTTTAATAAGCTCATTGTTTTTCAATTCTATGAATGATTTTACAAAAGAAAAATGCTGTGCATGACCCAAAATTCTGATTAGCACAGATTTCAGGAATCTTATTCTGTCGTGGCAGTGGGGTTAATGCATTTTTGCATTTGTTTAATTGATTTCCTTATTGTCTCTGTCTTCAGGGAACACAAGGACAGAAGGGATCCAAAGGATCATCTGTACGTGCTGAACCTCTCCATTACACATGGTCATTGAGGTGGTTCATATGTTGTTTCCGATATAAACTAAGCAAGTTTTCTTTTTCCCCAGGGTCCAGCTGGCCAGAAGGGAGAGCCTGGCCTGATTGGACCACCTGGTCCTCCTGTAAGAAAAATTTTATATTGCATGAAAATAAATCAGGTTGCATTGAGAGCTGTGCTGAAAATCAAATTGACATGCTTATGTCTCCAATGGGATTGAAGCAGACCCTAAAGAATTGTCAGTGATTTATTTTTGATTGTCTATCACTAGGGCCCAGCTGGTGACATCATTCAGCCCCTTCCCATCCTGACAAGTAAAAAATCAAGAAGGTCACCTGACATGCAGGATGACGAAGCAGCGGGAATGACAGATTACGGTATGGAGGGAATGGAGGGAATGGAGGATGTGTTTGGATCTCTCAATAACCTCAAACAGGACATTGAACGCATGAAGTTCCCTCTGGGAACCCAGGATAACCCAGCCAGAACCTGCAAAGACCTGCAGCTCAGCCAACCAGACTTCCCTGATGGTGAGAGAAAGTTATTTTAGCATAGATAGGGCAGATTTTTTATATAGACAGTCAGGATTATTAGACAGTGGTTTACTTCCAGAACGAAAATGTACAGATAATGTACTCTGTTGTTATTCATGCCTTTCTTTCTTCAGTCGTAAAGAAATGATGTTTTTTGAAGAAAACATATCAGGAATTAACTCCATATACTGGACTTCAATGGTGCCCGCGAGTCTGAACGTCCAAAATTTCAGTGCAGCTTCAAAAGGCTCTAAACAATCCCAGCCAAGGAATAAAGGACTTGTCTAGCTAAACAATTGTCATTTAAAAAAAAAAAAAAAACCTCAAATGCTCGTCTTGTCTAGCTCTGTGATGCACATGCGTACTCCGTGTAATCCGGGTCAATACAGTTAGGGTGATCGGAAAACTCATTTTCTTCTCCTTTTTTGCAAAAGACATTTGACCTTCTTTGCATGTTTACTTTGTAAACACTGGGTCGGTATTTCTGCAGCTATGTAGGATGCTTTTAATGTTGGAGGAGAAAATGAGATGGGAGTTTTTTGACATACCCTAACTGTACTGACCCGGATTATACAGAGTACGCATGCGCATGACAGAGCTAGACAAGATGAGCATTTGAGGTTAAAAAGTTTAAAAAGTATAAAACGTTTTTTTTTTTATAGAAAATAACAGATCGTTTCACTAAATAAGACCCTTATTACTTGGCTGGGATCATTTAGAGCCTTTTGAAACGGTATTTAAACTGCATTTTGGACGTTTAAACTCACAGGCACCATTGAAGTCTTCTATATGGAGATCATTCCTAAAATGTTTTCCTCAAAAAACAATTTCTTTATGACTGAAGAAAGATCTTGGATGACATCAGGGTGAATACTTTATTTGTACATTTTTGTTCTGGAAGTAAACTGCTCCTTTAAGTCTGTCTGAAGTAAACAAGGATTAATAATCAGAGATAAAACAGATAATGATGAAGAGAGATATTGAGCTATTTATCTGGGGCAAGAGAATTTTAACTTGCATATTTTTGACTGTAGGACATTACTGGATCGATCCAAATATGGGATGCATGTCAGATGCCTTCAAAGTGTACTGTAACTTCACCGCAGGAGGAGAAACTTGCATTTACCCCGATAAGAAATCTTCAGGGGTGAGAGGAACTCATCTCTGTTAAATCACATGATTGGTAGTAATATAAATCAAAAATAAAGAACTGTATTATCTGGAATTATTTGATCACAGTTTCCATTTGTTCCAGGTTAGAATATCAAACTGGCCAAAGGAGTCCCCAGGATCTTGGTTCAGTGAATTTAAGCGTGGAAAAATTGTAAGTGGCCATTTTCTCTTGCATTATAAATTTCATTAACTTTGAATCATAGCTTAGCAGTTTGGTCATGAATGTTTCTATTGTTTGAAGGGTGCCAGTAGTTTAGGGCTAGGGAAAAATGGTTCTTATTCAGAAAAGGTTTTAAAAAAATACTGGAAATGGATTATTTTCATAGAATTGGGTTCTGTTAACTGTCCTTAAATGACAGCATTCTTCTGCCAATGCAAACCGAATGGTAACTTCACAGTGATTCAGTTAGCAAATGAATATCTGTTCTTTTTAAGGTAAACTAAAATCAGCTTTTAATTCATCCTGTCAGTTTGACACTTACTAAAGCAGTCTGGGTTGTGTTTCCCAAAAGCAACTATGGTCGCAAGTTCTGTTGGTACCAATAGATTTCAGTGGAACTAACTACCATAGTTAGCTAAGGATGCTTTTGGGAAACGCACCCTTAAATGATTCTTAACTGAGTTACTGTGTACAAGTCTTTGTTTTTTCACAGTTTTATTGTAGAATTAAAAAAAAAAAAAGTTACGTAAATCAAAAGTTGCTACGTTTTATATTAGGACTAATTATCAAAAGGTCCTTTCTGTAAAGTACTAAAAAATGTAATTGGATCGAGGAATAAGAACCATTCAGTTCCTAATGATTCCCATCCCTGCAACACTTTGAAAAGCTCTTAAAAGTTCTTCTTTCGGCCAGATGTTTGACCCGTCTATTCCCTGTGTCTCAGTTGTCTTATGTGGATGTTGAGGAGAGCTCGATAAACTCAGTCCAGATGACGTTCCTCAAGTTGCTCAGCTCTTCTGCCCGGCAGAACTTCACATACATATGCCATCAGTCTGTGGCCTGGTATGACGCCAAGGCTGACAACTACGACAAGGCGCTGCGCTTCCTGGGCTCTAATGATGAGGAAATGTCCTATGACAACAACCCCTTCATCAAGGCTCTTTCAGATGGCTGCTCGGTAAGACTGCTGTTGATCAGTTTGCTGGTTATTTGTCAGGCTGTATAGTAGAAACACTCGCTGAAAGCAGGACTTCAAATTTACTGAAGTTTTATATCAGTTCACACACTGAAGACTAGGGACACTAAACTTACTAAGCTTACTCAAGACTATACAGCTTAACGCAAGACTAATACCGGACAACTGAAACTGACGGCTTATATATGCCGAAGACAAGGAAGCTAATTAACAAGACACCCCAGAACAGAATACTGAAATGTGAGGAAACCAAGGAAACAAACAGGCAGGAATGAGAATGGCTGAACTAATTAACAAACTAGAAAGCTAACATAGAAACACTGACATGAACAGAACAGGAAAACAGAAAAAAAAACAAACTCTAAACAAACTGCAGATGTGACAGTTTTACTTGGTCTAACTTTATTTTAAGGTCCAATTCTCGCTATTAACAAACCATTAACTATGGCTTTTGCCTCAGTAAACTCCTAATTTGCTGCTTATTAATAGTTAGTAAGGTAGTTGTTAAATTCAGGTATTGGGTAGTATTAGGGATGTAGAATATGGTCATGCAGAATATGTGCTTTATAAGTACTAATAAACAGCCAATATGTTAATAATAGGCATGCTAATAAGTAACTAGTTAATAGTGAGAATTGTTCCCTATGATAACATGTTACTACATACAGTATATTAGAAATGCTCCGATACTGGCAGCTAATTAAAATGCTGTACTATTTTGTCTAAATAAATTAAACTAAATGTACCAAAAAATGAATAAAAATAAGTCGCCTTACATGCTGTAAGTAAATTGTGACCCAGTCTTAAGTAGCACAGGTTTATTTGTAGCAATTGCCATAATACACTGTATGGGTCAAAATGCACAATTTTTTCTTTATGACAAAAATCATTAAGATATTGGGTAAAGATCATGTTCCATTAAGATATTTTGTAAATTTCCTACCGTAAATATAGCAAAACTTAGTAACATTCATTTTCTAAGAACTTAATTTGGACAACTTTAAAGATTTTCTCAATATTTAATTTTTCAAGATTTTCAGATAGTTGTATCTCGACCAAATATTGTCCGAACAAACCATACATCAATTGAAAGCTTATTTATTCAGCTTTCAGAAAATGTATAAATCTCAATTTAAAAAAAAAAAAAAGAAAATTGACCCTTATGGCTGGTTTTGTGGTCCAGGGTCACAATTTTGGTGTCACAACATTTTAACGTTTTAAGTCAGAAAAAGTGGATATTCATTTTGAGATTTTTTTTTTTTAAATTACATTAAAGAATAATTATGTTTTTAAAGATTAACTTGAAAAAAAAATAAAGTGGACATTAGATGAGAGCAAAGGTGATTTAAATGTTTCACGAGTTCGCCTGCCCATCCAGTCCTGATGGGCAATGGTAAACAAACTTGGCTTACTGTCCTTAACGGAGGCTTGAACCCGAGGCTCGGCTTGAGCGCCGAGTTCAACCCCCCATTGCGATATTACCTAGAGGGAGAATAACAGAAATAGAGGAGGAGAATATCACAAGATGTCATATTCTGGTCGGCAATACTGTAGTATTTATTAAAAATTTGAATTACCTTTTTATATTTTTAGTTTTAATTGTAATAATTTTGTATTTTAGTACTTTTAATTTATGTTGGCAAGTTGTTCTTCTAATATTTATATATTGTGTCAATGAACATAACTGGCTTTTAAAAGTTTTAGATTTAATTGTTTTTAAAGGTAACAAGTCGTATAAACTGTGAAACCTTAGAGCTGTTGTATTCTTGCAGCTTTGTCCAATCAAATTAGATTATCAGACCTAACTGTTGTATAATGCTGCTTAAACTGATTGTAACACAGTCAATTTCTTTCTCTTGCAGATGAAGCAGGGATATTCAAAGTCTGTGATGGAAATTAATACTCCTCGCATCGACCAGGTGCCTATCATTGATGTCATGTTGAATGACTTTGGGGAATCCAGTCAAAGGTTTGGCTTTGAGGTAGGCCCTGTCTGCTTCCTCGGCTAAAGGACACCCCATCTACCTTCATGGCAGAGGTCAAGGAGTGTGGCCAGCCAAGAGACCCCCTACCCGCCCCCTCCTTGCGCCACAAACACACACACCAGCACCCGCACTGTGTAATCGGAAATGGAATATTCATCGCCCTGGTGGGATCCCAGTCGCACGACTGAAACCTGCAATTGGAATAAAACAGAGAGAGGACACGAACTACCTGGTGGACAATGGCGCACTTTCAGGAGAAGAAGGAGGACCCATTCCTTTACCATCTCACCACTCTAGAGCCTGTAGGAGTCTTTTCCCATTTCCAAACTCGTTTTTTTTTCTCCACTTGAAGTCTTAAGCCTCTCCCATTCCATCCTTAATCCCAGCACCATTTACTCCTGAACCCAGTCTTTCCCCAAGCCCCAATCCAATTAATTCCCAATCCCGTTCCAGCCCGTTTTCCCTTTACAGATCCTCCTCCAGGTGCTGCTGAGAGCAAGACAACCAAAGTGGTGTGCTCTTGTTGTAAACACCCAAACACTCAAGGTGCTATTGAAAATGGATTTTTTTTTGGTAAAACTGTAATTATTATTTTGTACAATACTGTTCTTTCTCAATCGCCTTTAAATATTGCATGTGCATCAAATTGATTTGATGAAATATTGATAACTATCAAAGAGTCTTTTCTCTAGTTTTTTTTTCATGTTCGAAAACCAACAGTGCAACAGATTTCTTCACAAGATGTCAATCAATCAAGTGTCCCTGCCAACTATAAAATAAAACAAGCATTTCAAACTATCCAAATTTGTAATTATAAAGTATCCACTTTGTAAATATTGACCAATTTAAGCACTTGAAGTCTCCTTTTTGTCCAGTGATATCTGGACACGTCTAACGTAGTGAAGGATTAATGGTCTTCCACTAGCTTTCTTTTGTTCTCAAGTGGTAGCAATAATGCTGTGGTAATCAGTGACTCGTCTACAATGCTAAAGAAGCTTGATGAAAAGTAACTTGATGTCAGATTGAATTTCTTGACACTATACCTCAATCTCGTAAAAGGCGTACCCAAAAGATGTTCAACCCTGTACATACAGAGCCTTGGTTAGAAAATCAAGTTTATATATTTGAGGCAGGGAATTTTAAAATAAAAAAGACTGTTAAACGTTTGTTTGGTTATTTTGTGATTGCTATGATTAACCCTTTTAGATCTAAAACAGAAACAACTATGTTGAGGTGCCTTTCATCAATATTACGAATTCTGGACAGTATTGTATTAAAAGTGATAATTGTTTACTGTTTGTTTGAATCACATCTGTGTGATTCCCTCAGTCGTGCTTTTTTTCTGTGCTGTATGTGCTAAAACTTGCATTTCTTTTCATATTTAAAGTTTCTGCAGTAAAAATGTGTTCAGGTTGTGTGGTTCTGTAATGCCTAAGCTGTTTTGATTGCTTTATGCCTTCATTGTTTTTACGGTTCTGTCTGTGTCCCTCAAAACCCTTCAAATATATGACAATAGACTCAGAACTTACACGTCTGTGTAACATACTTATAATTTATGTAAAACTTGGAATAAATGATCGATTCCATTTCAAGTAGATAATCTACTCCGTTTCAGTTTTGCTCAAACCAACAAAGATTTATCATTTCAGTTCGAAACCACTCAGTCACACCATGTTTGATTTTTGAGGCATGTCTTGTTGATCTGCTACTAGTTTTAAGCTCAAAGAATGATGCTGAAATCTAGAATAGAGATTTGCACTTTCTTTAATAGCTGATGCTGCCATGGTGCTATAGGTGAACAGCTCATGCAGAAGTGATTATTCAGCCGCTGGAGCAGAAACTCGCTGTGGTAATTCACCTGATGAGCAACACACGGCTATGAGCACCTGCATGTGTAGTGCCTTTGATGTTAACAGCCATGCATTTAGTGACCCTGAACTAATGGAAGCAAAGTTTTTTGTCTGAGGTAGGAAATTGCTTTTTGGGATAAAAATACTAGTGCACAAAGTATAAAGCATAAACTATTTTTGTATATAGTTCATAAACGGGCATGGAAACAATTTGATTCAGAGAGTTTGTTATTTTCAATAACAAACAGAGGACACAATTACAAAGGACTGCTGAAATACAGAAAGTTTAAGTAGTACATATTTGTAATGAAAACTACATTTCAAGTGCTGTGCGTGAAGAGAAAGAGGCCAGTCTGTCTCTGTGTACCACTCAGAAAGTGAGGTATATTAGAAAACAACTTTTCTTAGACCAGTTTGGAGTCGGCGTCACAGTTACATCACTTGCAGCTGTACATGCATTGTGGTGGCAGAAAAACACTGGTAACAACCAAAGAACCAAACTATAGAATACCCAAGACTTGTCACTCGTATAGTTTTGAATCGGGAAAGATCAAAGTCCCTTTAAAGGGAAAACTCCACTTCCAGAACAACAATTTACAAATAATTTACTCACCCCCTTGTCATCCAAGATGTTCATGTCTTTCTGTCTTCAGTCGTAAAGAAATTATGTTTTTTGAGAAAAGCATTTTAGTATTTTTCTTCATATAATGGACTTGACTGCTGTCCCGATTTTGAACTTCCAAATGTAGTTTAAATGCAGCTTCAAAGGGCTCTAAATGATCCCAGCCGAGGAAGAAGGGTCTTATCTAGCGAAATGATTGGTTATTTTTTCAGAAAAATAAAAAAATTGTATACTTTTTAAGCACAAAATCTCGTGTAGCACAGGTTCTGGGATGCACGTTCACGATGCTACGCATTAGTAATGGGTCGTTATTTTTTGAAGGAATCTTCAATGTGACTCAGGAAGAACGAGTCGTCTCGGGGAGTGATTCATTCAGTCGCGCATGCGCAACATCCTATTAGGTTCTGTACTGGAATTAGTTGACCTGTTTCGAGTCTTCGGGTTTTTCGAGTCGTTCGTTCATCTTATGGGGCTGTCACGTGATGAAGGAACGACTCGAACCGGAATACTTGAGAGATGAACTAATCAATTCTTTTTCCGGCTCACACTGCATTGGTTGAGCTTATGGGGCTGTCACATGATGAACGAATGATTTAAACTCGAAAAGGTAGAGTATGGCGAAAAACTCCATCTTATTTTCTCCTACAACTTCAGAACTTCAGCGTTTGACTTACTTGCACTTTCTTTGTCTTTGCGCATTTGCTTTGTAAACACTGGGTCTGTAGTTCCGCTTATGTTCAGAGTGACCTTTCAATATGATTCAATAGTACATATAGTTGTGAACGCGCATCCCAGAACCTGTGCTACATGAACTTTTGTGCTTGAAAAGTATATAAATTTTTATTTTCTGAAAAAAAATTACAGATCATTTCGCTAGATAAGACCCTTCTTCCTCGGCTGGGATCATTTAGAGCCCTTTGAAGCTGCATTTAAACTACATTTTGGAAGTTCAAAATCGGGGCACCAATCAAGTCCATTATATGAAGAAAAATCCTGAAATGTTTTCCTCAAAAACCATAATTTCTTTCTGACTGAAGACAGAAAGACATGAACATCTTGGATGATGAGGTGAGTAAATTATTTGTGAATTGTTGTTCTGGAAGTGGACTTCTCCTTTAAGGCTATTCTATAGTCTTTGGGAAAGATGCAAAATCATTATGTCCGCGAAGCCCCGCCTTCTTAATGTAAGAGCCAATCGTTGATTAGTAAACTCAGCGTGTTACTGCAGCTGCCGTTAGAAGTCCCTGTTGCTACAAAAACAGTCAGTGTTCTGAGACGTGTGCTCAGTACTCCGCATGCGCACTGGCTGATCTAGCCTGAAAAATATATATTTTTTAACACTATTAGAGCATAAGGAACAATATTTATGAGGCAGTTCTTGTCAGATTCCATTGGTGATTGCAAATATGAAATTTAATCGTAAGCTTGATGAACAATTTTGGAGAATTTGATGTCTCTCCATTCAAAGAAATAGGAGCTGCACTTGCCTGCCCGAGAGGCGTTTCAATGAAGGCCGCTGAGTGAAATGACTTGCCTTAAAGGGATTTTATAACAACTGGAGTGAAACGGGAAAAATCCATGGAATGAGAGATCAAATGTATTGCTGTGCATTTTAGATGTCAGAATCGGAATGCAAATCATTTTTATAGAATACCATCGTCAAAGACGCCATTTGAAGCTAAACGCAGATGTTTAAATGGACAGACTAATGGATGAAACTTGCTATGATAACTTTTAAAGCATAAATTTGTTTTAGAAAATAGGTCTATATAATATTCACATACTGTATGCAGTTCATAGAGAACATATTATATTAACCTTACAGTTACAGCATGAAATACCATTTAAACCTATAACGTTTTCCTATTTTATCTCACAATTCAGGCTTTTTTATGTCGTATTTCGGACTATATAACTCGATTTAACTCAACAATAGTGAGTTTGTCCGTTCTGAAAGGGAAAGAAGCCAGAAGTGTGGGATATAAACTCAAGGTGAGTTGATTTTTCTAGTTGATTTCGAGTTCTAATCTCGGAATTGCGAGAATAAAGTCAGAATTTTGAAATTTAAACTAACCTGTTTTATTCTTATATTCCATGCGTTCCATAGACTGCCACCTAAAAGCTGCCATTTTCTGCCACCCACAAATAACGTCATCAGTGTTTGCAAACACCAAATTGGTCTATATTGACAATTAAAACAATAAAGTAAAAACATTAACTTGCAGTGAACCGTGTAGTTTCTGTACAACTAGCTTCACCGAACAGAATTGCAAAATGATTTTCAAATCCATCTTATTTTCATCTTACAAGAGTGGGTGTGGCCATTTGTAAATTGTATGGGTCTGGCTTCCGGTCTCATTCGCATCCAGCTATTATTAGCTTTAAAAAACAGCTTGTTTTGCTGCTTGATACTGCAAATTATTTTTTATGTATCATCTTGATTATGAACACAATGGTTTGTAGTGCAAACCGTTTTACAGTTTACTGCACATTGTTGTTCTTCCCGTTATTTCCCTATAGCGGCTAATGAACCTTGCCCATAAACTTACTTCCATGTCAAAGCCAATAGAAGGCAAGCCTGCAACCTTTAGCCAAAAAAGCATAACAGCTAAAGCATAACAGCTAAAGCTAACGTTTCCGGTTTGGGAAAGGAGATTTATTCAGACTGGCAGACACAAATGAAGATTCCTCCCAGTAATCTCCACTATTTATTTATCATTATTTTTTAAATAATTTTAATTGATGAATGACTGAAAATCGTGATGGCTGGAAAATTTGATTACAACTTCATATATTCGTGAAGAGTGGTCAGTGCTTTCTTAGTAATATTCATTAATCAGAAGTGAGTACAGTGGCCTGTGCACAGTTGCGCTGAATTTAAACTGTACTTCTAGTAGAAATAACAGTAATTTAATAATGAGGTACATTCAAGGACCTGGCGTTGCATCAGCTTTTAGTTTTTTCTCATTTACCTTTCTGCACTTTGATGGATGTTTCATAGTGTAATTGAATTTGAAAAGCTTGAGGTCATTTTTCTTTTAAAAAAAAAAAATGTGCAAAGAGTCATTTGATTCTTACCTGAGCAATAAACTATATTAATAATGACCAAAGTTAAAAGCAATTTTTTGTTTGTAGAACTAACTACAAACAAAACACTTACAGTACAAAGTAAACAGCAAAGAGTAATAGGGACATTAGTATTCTAGAAAGCATCTGATTGTGCAAAATTCTGTGTTGTGCAGGAAAAGTCATAAATATATTTTTATGTCTGCTAAAAGTGAATGGTAAAGAGTACACTTACTCTAGATAACACTAACAGATGCTCAACTTGTGACTTACATTAAAATCAACAACATTCCAACAAAGTATTGCATGTTTCCCATTCAGGAGAACATTAGTGCATCATTACAGAAGCTGTGATGAGCTAAGACTGAAATTACTTGTCAGATTAAGTTTATGTGAGTTTTTCTGTATTTATCTGTCATGTAAATGTGTGTGCCATGTTAAGACTTCGAACTGTTTTAAAGACATATTTATCAATTTTTTATTATTATACAGATAAAAATATATATCAATTTATTAATTAATATACTGTTTATTAATATACTATTTCTACAGTAGTCAACATTTGAACCTTTCATCAAAGTTGCCCTAAAACCAAAACAATATTTGTTCTTGTCTTTGATTAACTTTTTTGATCCACTATATGTTGACTATAATATTTTGTGTGCACATACATTTCTTTTCATTACTTCTTAGATCATGGTGAACAAAACAAAAACACTAAAGTCAGGTGTCCAGAAATAGTATTCTTTAGTAAAACAGACAAAAAAGTTAGTTACATTGCTTGCGTGTTTGCTTGTTTTGGGATTCTGCATGGTTTCCATAATTTTCATTAACACCTTCCGTTTTTGTGATCAGTATAAACAAGCTATTTTTTCCTTTAACTATCACAAAAGTGTACCTCTCATTAAAAAGGACTGATCAGTAGCCAGCTGTTGTTGCTGTTGTTGAGAAAACACCCTCTGTGGCATGTTGAGCCAGACTACTATCATCCTCTTGAGCTGTTTGAACACTCTAAAAAGAGCAGCAGTGTAGAATGAGCAGACCTAGTACTCAGAATACTGAAGTTTAATACAGAAAGATGTCACATCGAAAGGTCCTGACAGCTACTTGTGAATGATTGCCTTGAAATACCTTTATTGCATTATTCATTTCTTCCAAACTTCAAAGGTACTTGATCACTTCACAAAAGTGATTGTCAATGTCCTCAAACAAGAACTTTTAGAAGTCTTTCTCCTTGAGCCAGTAAGATAAATCTAGCCATATTAGGCATATGTGCCTAACATACTCAATAGAACCATAATGCCATCACAGTTTAGTCATGCATTTGCTGAATGTTAAACAAAACAAACAAAAAAAAAGTTTAATATTTTATAAAATAAATAAGCTAAATCTGTATTGCAGAATGTAGTCTCAGCTAAATGTACTGCAACTGTTTTGGTCATGAATATATTCACAATCTGCTGTTTCTCTTTGGTTACAAGATAGCAGATGGAGACAAATGACTGTTTTTATGTGCAAGTGATTGGAATCAACACTTAGCCGATTTGTTCAAAAAACAGATTCGTTCACCACTACTGTGTTGCTCAGAGATACAACATTTAATTCTACAGTGGCTTCTCTTGGAACTATTTCTGTTAGCGGAGCAAAAAAGACAAAGTAACTGGCAATATTGTGTCTAAAATATCTATAAATATTTAATATAATTTTTGATCATTTTTTCAGGAATTTTTGATTATTAGAAACTTCAAAAGAAAAACATTATGAACATTAAGCATAACAACATTTTAAATAGAAATCATTTATAACATTAGAAATGTTTTTACTGTTACTTTAAATCAATTTAATGCATCCCTGATGAAAAAAAATGACTAACACCGAACTCTTGAACGGTAATGTATATTGTTTTTATGTAACTGTTAGGAAGAAGTATGTACTTCTTAAGCATGTAACAAAGTTGGTGCATATACAGGTGCATCTCAATAAATTAGAATGTCGTGGAAAAGTTCATTTATTTCAGTAATTCAACTAAAATTGTGAAACTAATGTATTAAATAAATGCAGTGCACACAGACTGAAGTAGTTTAAGTCTTTGGTTCTTTTAACTGTCATGATTTTGGCAGAATATGGTGACATGCCAATCAGCTAATCAACACCTGCAATGGTTTCCTGAGCCTTCAGTTTGGTTCACTGGGCTACACAATCATGGGGAAGACTGCTGATCTGACAGTTGTCCAGAAGACAATCATTGACACCCTTCACAAGGAGGGTAAGCCACAAACATTCATTGCCAAAGAAGCTGGCTGTTCACAGAGTGCTGTATCCAAGCATGTTAACAGAAAGTTGAGTGGAAGGAAAAAGTGTGGAAGAAAAAGATGCACAACCAACCGAGGGAACCGCAGCCTTGAGAGGCTTGTCAAGCAAAATCGATTCAAGAATTTGGGTGAACTTCACAAGGAATGGACTGAGACTGGGGTCAAGGCATCAAGAGCCAGCACACACAGACGTGTCAAGGAATTTGGCTACAGTTGTCGTATTCCTCTTGTTAAGCCACTCCTGAACCACAGACAACATCAGAGGCGTCTTACCTGGGCTAAGGAGAAGAAATGGACTGTTGCCCAGTGGTCCAAAGTCCTCTTTTCAGATGAGAGCAAGTTTTGTATTTCATTTGGAAACCAAGGTCCTAGAGTCTGGAGAAAGGGTGGAGAAGCTCATAGCCCAAGTTGCTTGAAGCATACAGATGACCTACCTCTAACCCCTAAATCGTATAAAATCATACAAGGTCATACGAATACATAGGAATTAGACACAATGTAAAATACGTACAAATTGGTTATGAGATAGTGTTGGAAAGTCTAGACCTCACATTGGTTTCATACATATTACTTTACCAGAGAATATTTATTTTCTTGACTTACTCCATTTAAAAGTAGACACTTCAAGCTTTCTTTAGATATATTTATTACATCTGTGTGTCAAGTATTCAAAGAGTTTTGATTCATTTTTGTGACGCATTAAAAAAAACATCAAGGAGACTGAGACGGCAGAAAGTGCACCCTGTTTGTTTTCTTTATTTTACAGAAGCACAATGTTGTGTTGATATTGCAAGTATATACAAATAAAATCAGACCTTAAATTGCTGAAAGAACAATAAATTTCACTTTGTAGTGTGTTTTTTTAGGTTTGACAACTTGAAAAGTAAACTCGAAAGTAACTTGAAAGTAAAGTAATAATAATCTGATTACTTTTTAAATGCAGTAATCAGTAATGTTATCAAACCAGTTTTAAAAAAAGTAATTAGTAACTTGTAGTGGAATACTTTTTTGGAGTAAAGGCCAAGGTATACTTCGTTTTTGTACACATACGCTAGCGAATGTGTACAGTTGACCCACCAACCCACCTTAAAAAACTGGAATTGCCAAAAGCCGAAGGTGTTGTCACCTTGCGTCAGCAGCGTCTGGACCAAAAAGCTGCACTTGAACACACCACACAGACCACAGCTGACTGCAAACTAACATGTGCATTCTACTCCTGTGTGAGAGGAATTAACTGTCTATATCAGCAACTATCAATATTATAGAGTGTTTTCACGACACATCATCAATCAGCCATATTGGTGGCATTGAACGTAAACAATGCCACTGAACCAAACAAAACTTGCATATTTTGCTGATTATTGCTGCTGAAAATGGTCAGTTATTGTCATGTTTTGGGCTTTCCTAATCAGTCGAACCGGGAAAAACATTTGGACTACTAAAGATTGCCAAAAGTTATAACAAAACAAGGAGAAGAGAGCAAAAACTGTCTGAGGAACTGAAGGCATTTGTGGTTGGCCATGCAGTTTTACGAAGTACGACATGTACCTGGATCAACATCTTTGTTGACCCTGGAACAACATTGTGATCAACCAATCAGATTTGAAAAAACAGTTTATAGTTTTTGTGAAGTTTAAGCTTACAATCAATGTTTGGTGCTTGTACATCAGTGTCATTCATCTATCATTTCCTCTGATTTTAGGGATTACTCATGGGTAAGTTGAGGTTTAGGTGTAGGGATGTGGTCAAGATTAAAATTTTGGATTAAAATGTTGTTCCAGGGTCAACAAAATATGTTGACCCAGGAACACATCTAACTCAGGACGGGCAGTTGGCCATACTGAACCAGGATTTCCAGGGCCAGAATCTTGACAACATTTGTGTTTGTTCTCATCATTTCTGGTCAGGTAGGTAAAATATTAGGCTAATATCTTAATTAATACTGCTTGTATGTATCTTACCACCTATTAACTTTAGTTTGTCAAAATATTGTGCCCCTTCCTGCTTACCAAGTCCTTCTCTATATGAGCAGCTTCCACATGTTTTTTTCGTGGTTTAAAAAAATGAAGCATAAATTAATGAATTAATAAAATGAATAAAATTAAGCACAGCGTAAAATTAGCATAACAACATGTTCAGTAGTACATTAACCATGCAATCCATGCTGTTTTTACAAGTATCGCCAATATGGCCACGCATCCAGGTAACTGACCAAATCATGACGTAAGTGCAAACCCTCTAAATATACATCATTCAAAATAAGAAACCGAAACAAGGATATACGAGATATACACAGATAAACAAACAAAGCATTGCTTGCTTACCATTTTGAACATTAGCAGTGTTGCCAA
Organism: Labeo catla; assembly: GCA_012976165.1. Classification (NCBI taxonomy): domain Eukaryota; kingdom Metazoa; phylum Chordata; class Actinopteri; order Cypriniformes; family Cyprinidae; genus Labeo; species Labeo catla. The sequence continues at coordinate 1,415,982 of VONZ01000096.1, forward strand.
GTCCACGGTTTTCCCGCAGAATTGGGCTACTTTAACACTGTTGCCGCAGGTTCATTTTCATGTCTGCGGGTTTTAGCAACTCCAATAATGTGATATTTATCCCCTGAAATATGACTTTTACCAGGTGAATCACACGAAACACGAATGGGTTAGTATTGTGCTAGTTTTGAGTAGCAACTGAGCGAGTTGTGTTGTGAAAACCTGGCAATCCTGTCAATATCAGTTATGTTCTTCATTTTAAGTGGCTCATGTTGTTGGTGTGTCCCAGTCTTAAAGGTGCAATAGGTGATTGTCTTCAGAAATTTTTTTTGTTATGCTGGTTGAAAGTCTCTTCACATCCGAATAGCAATCTTTAAGTTAAGTGGTCTAAATGTATTTCTATGTATTTAGATATTCTGTGGAAGGCGTAGGACCAAGAAATGTTCGTCCAATTAAAACACTCGGACGAGTGTGTCGACGCATGAGTCTCTGCGGAAAAATACGACATCTACGACATCTACGTCTCCCCTGCAGTACCACACAGTTTTCCTATTCTGGGCTGTTGAACATTTCAACTTGGTGTTGTAATAATGCTCTCTCTGGTCATTTAGTCTGTGTGTGTAGATGCATTCGGGAGGCACAGCTTTGGACGGCGATTTGCCGGGAGGGTAGGATGTTCGCTTTCGGTGCTATCAGGCTAAAGTTAGCATTTTCCAAGATCTCCTATTGCACCCTAAAAGTTTGTATTATCTACTTTGAAGCAATGGCCCAAGCCAGTGTTACCACCTTGTGGAACAACTGATTACTGCAAAACAAACTTGCGCATTTGTGACCTACGTGTACAAAGTAGACGCGGTTACAAAAATCATGTGGTGCACGTACAGTACAAGCGTACTATTCTGATGACAAAATTGGCATCACGCATACTGCACTCTGACCCTCGTGTATGTGTAAAAAGTAAAATATACTTTGGGCTTAACCCAGCACTGAAATTTATATTACCTCAACAATATAGTCAACCAGAGCAAGAAAAAGGGAGAATGACAGATTTGGAGGAGGAGAAAAGAGCAAATGATGAGCAACTACACATGACAAAAATGTTTATTTGTTCGTCGTGAGTCGCTGCTCTTATCCAGATCTGGAACTTGTTTAATCACCATTACATTTTCTATTTAGTCACGGCTGATATATTTTACAGTTAGCTCATTTCACAGGACACAAACTTCTGGCAGAGGCTTAAATCTTGTTTGTGTTCATTATGCCTATTCATTCTTTTTTAAAAAAAAAATCTTATTTTGTATTCTTCCTTGTAATGCTTCCTTGGTATTGATTGGTTCAGTAATACCATGTGGACACATACAAAGCTTTACTGGGAAAACAGCAACGCTAGTAATATGAAAATGAAAATGGATTTATAGCCAAATGTTCCACGAGCAGAAAGTCCATTATCTTTGGCTTCCCTGCCGCCTCCGTGTTTGATGTGCATAAGTGTCCAAAATAAATCAGCAAAGCTTATTTGCCTTTATTGAGACTGTCTGAGTAATGACTGGTGAGCTGCTCCAGCTCATGAATAACATCTCTTCGTAAATTTCTCTTCTGTTTTTTGTGTGTGGGTGGGTGCGTTATATGCCTGCGTGTATATGTGTCTGGCATCCCGCTCCTTTTGGGAACACCTTTCATTCAGAGCTCTAGCAGGCAGCAGCTGTGGCCAGATGCCAGACACAAACGTGCCCAGAGTTAATGTGCTAGCATGATTCAGGCAACGCACATTGCAGCCTGCTGGGTCAGTGTCTCAGCGTGTGGCGGTCTCTTTCTCCCTGTTTTTCTCCCTCTTTTATTCACTTTCTTTTAATTCAAAATCTTTTTGTGCTTTTCTGAAGCCACTACAACATGAACCATAATCAAAGGCAACCAGGCCATTAGTGAAGACCTGTTGAGGGAAGCAAATGTCCAGCGCTCACACCTGTGCAACCTCAGCACAGCTCTTGGAATCAAACAGGTGTCAGAGAAAAGACCATTTATTCAGTGAAAAAACATCAGACTTTTATCTTCCACAAAATTAGGATGAAAGCCCCTTTCTTTTTAAAAAGAAAAACATGCCCTGGATATTCCAAGTAAAACAAATTAAGGAAAGACCTTTCAATGAAAATTCACTTAAGGCCGTCATATAAATACTTAGCAAAATAAATACTTAAGGCTAAAGTATACTCATTTTTTATGCACGCATACAGTGCATACTGTAAATTTTATCATTAGCATAAAATGTGTGTATTGCAGGCAAACAGGCAGATGTTTCACTGTACGTTCAGCTTGCTCAAGTATGGAAACTTGTTTCCACCACGGGATAAAAAATAGTAATTGTGACCTTGTCATTCAAGATGTTCATGTCTTTCTTTAGTTGTAAAGAAATTATGTTTTTTTAAAGGAAGCATTTCAGCATTTTTCCCCATATAATGGACTGATATGGTGCCCCGATTTTGAACTTACAAAATCCAGTTTAAATCCAGCTTCAAACGATCACAAATGCGGTTGTAAACGATCTCAGCCGAGGAAGAAGGATCTTATCTAGTAAAACAATTGTTTATTTTCGTTTAAAAAATACAATTTAAATACTTTTTAATCTCCAATGCTCGTCTTGTCTTGCTCTCCCTGAACTCTGTGTATTCTGGTTCAAGACAGTTAGGGTATGTCGAAAAATTACAATCATATTTTCTCCTTCAGCTCCAAAAATCATTTCAAAATCATCCTACATTGCTGCAGAAGTACCGACCCAGTCTAAGATCAAACACCCTTAACAAAAAGGTAAAACAGTGATATAGGACGATTTCAAAGTTGAGGGAGAACATGAGATGGTAGTTTTTCGAAATACCCTAACTGTCATGAACCGGAACAAAAACAGTCCAAGCAGAGTAAGACAAGACAAGCGTTTGACATTAAAAAGCATATAAATTGTATTTTTTTAAATGAAAATAACCAATTGTTTCGCTAGATAAGACCCTTCTTCCTTGGCTGGGATCGTTTACAACTGCATTTGGGATCATTTGAAGCCGCATTTAAACTGCATTTTGGAAGTTTAAAATCGGGGCACCATATCAGTCCATTATATGAAGAGAAATGCTGAAATGTTTTCCTCAAAAAACATAATTTCTTTACGACTGAAGAAAGAAAGACATGAACATCTTGGATGACAAAGTGGTGAGAAAATTGTTTGTAAATTGTTGTTCTGGAAGTGGACTTCTCCTTTAATATTTAGCAATTCTGACTTTTTCTAATAATTGCAAGAGAAAATGTTAAAAATATGAAATATAAACTCAGTATTGTGAGAAAAAAAAATTTAATATATTTTTGGTGGGTTTCTTTGTGAAATGGCTACACAACTAGAAATCAGTGATTACATTATAGTTACAACACTGTTCCAGAACAGTACAATGCAAATATTCAACATTTCCATCACACGCTTGTAGTATTCGGCAAATCTGACGCGTTTCAGAAAGTTGGGGCAGAGAGGAGTAACAATAATGTACAGCATGTGGAAAATAATGTGTTTTTTGAACCTCAAACCACATAAACACATTGCATTACACCAAATACACAAAGTAATGTTCTTTTTAGCAACATCATATGACCCCTTTAAGAGATCCCACAAGTCTAGTTCAAATGGGTAGAAAGACAAATATAAAACTGGAAAAGAATGAAACTGAAGGTAACACTTTAGAATACTGTTCCATCATTAAGGAATAACTATTAACATTTAGTAACAACTATTAACTAGCAAGAAACTCTGATTAACGAGTCAGTTGAAAGTGGTAGTTCACTATTAGTTAATCATTAACTTAAAACTACAAGTCATTTCAACTACAATACGTAAGTAAGTTAAAATGACTTGTACTTTTAAGTTGATTTATTGTATTAGTTGAAATTACTTGTACTTTTAAGTTGATTTAACTTAAAATTTTATGGCAGCTGCTAAACTTATTTTTTTTTAAGTTGAAACTGGTGAAAACTTTTTACAGTGTGTGTGTGTGTGTGTGTGTGTTTGTTTGTTTGTTTACTACTCACCAGTGTTGGACATGTTATTTTAAAAAAGTAATTAGCTATAGTTACTAGTTACTTCTCACAAATAGTAACTGAGTTACATCACTATATAAGTAACTAATTACCTTTTTTTTATGGATGCCCCCAATATTAAATACATCGTTTTAAATATCTGAATGTACACTTGGCATCAGTCATTATACAATGTCATTATAATATGACATTATGATAATTTAGCATTAAACTTTAGTAATTAGAACTTAAAATAACCATGTATGAATGTAACGGGACTCCAGTGAAGCATGTTAGATCCAGATGCGAGCTTTATTAAACACAGCGTAGTCAAGACAGGCAGGGTCGATCTCCAGACAAACAGAAATACGTAGGCAAGGCAAAGGCGTAATCCAAATAAACAGGCAGAAGGTCACAATCCAAGAGAGCAGTCCAAGGTGGCAAAATAAACAGGGCTATGAAACAAGGCAAAAACTACGGCAATGAAGCGAGACAAAACTATGGCAAAAAACAAGACAAAACTATGACAATAAAACAAAACTGTGGAAATAACAAAAACAAGGCAATGAAAACAGGGAAAACGCTTGGTAAAGTCTGCACAGGCAAAACAATACTTCGCGACGGCTGTTTGGCATGGCCTGCCTTATATGGCTGCCAAACAGGAAGTAACTATAGAAGCAGCAGAGGGAGCGGTAATAGACAGTCAATGGGTGAGGGCTCCCTCTGCTGGAATGGCGTTACAATGAATGCATAGTGGTAGTGCTTAAGTACTAAAAATTATACTGAAAAGATAACAAAACTACTTCGAATTCTACTACTAATAACAATATAAAACTCACTAAAGATTAATGAGCTGCTAGGTTCATGAATATTGATCACATTGTCTGCGTTCACTCAAACTGATTTGCTAAAAACAGAACAGGGACGATAATAGGTGAGTTCCAGCCAATGAGATTGCCATTTGCGTATTAGCTCTGCCTACTACCAGAAAAACCACCAGTTCCTAAAAGCTGAAGAATTCCAAAGGAACGTTATTTGGACAGGAAAATACAGCGAAGAACATTGTTTACATATAGAGCATCAATTCTGCATGGTATATAAGACAATTTCACTTTGTATCTTTTTTTGCATGTGACAAAGTGACGGCTAGTCATATCCCTTCACACTAGAGTTTAAATACAGGTACGCTGCGCATCCATTCAGATAAACTGAAAATAAAATGATAATATTATAATGAATTATATTTTATTGTCAGTAAAGGTAATGGCGTTGTAACGGGGGAAACAGTAATTCGTTTGATTACTCCTTACTGAAAAAAATAACGGCGTTAGTAACACTGTTTATTTATAATGTTGTTATTCCCATCACTGCTACTCACTACTGTGTGTGTGTTGTGTGCACACTTGGATGGGTTAAACGCAGAGCACAAATTACAAGTACGGGTCACCATACTTGGCCACATGTCTTGTCCTTTTCTTTTTTTTTCTTTTTGTGAATTCACTATTTATATTGATTATAGATATTAGCACACAGCTCAGTGGAATACTTCATTATTAATGGTCAATCACGCTATCATTTTCCTAATATCACAGTCGTACATGTGAACACTGATCTGGGAAACTGAAACCGGTGCTACTTACATGCCTCTCATCTCACACCGCCAACTTTGCGCTCCCTCTTGTTTCATACAAACGCAACTGGTGCCATCAAGTGTCTCAGTAATATGCTGTAATGAAAATTCCTCTCAGAGTTTTAAAGAAAAAGTTCACCAAAAAATGACCACCAGGCCATCTAAGATATGGATAAGTTTCATCAGAACAAATTTGGAGAAATTTAGCTTTACATCACTTGCTCACTAATGAAACTTATGTAGTGAATGGATGCTATCGGAATGGGAGTTTAAACAGCTGTTAAAAACATTACAATAATCCACAAGCAATCCACATGACTCCAGTCCATCAATAAATGTCTTGTGAAGTAAAAAGCTGCATGTAAGATGTTACGTTTAAGTTCACTTTTACATGTTGATTGAACATTAATGTGTGTTGGCAGTGTATGTACACATCTACCCTATAATGATACAAATCCATGCAGTGGTTTTTAAGTAATCTGTAAAAATAATATTTCCTTTTTCAAATCGAGCCATTCTCAGATGCCTGTCAGTGTGGCGTCACACCGACAGAGCCCTCTCCCACGATAGTTGATTGACATGAGCGTCTTACCTCAGACCCGCCTTAAATCAGCTGTAGAAGTCCGACCTCCATTGTTTTAATGCACAAGGGAGGTAAGTTAGACAAAAATATCTCCGATTGAGCAATTAAGGTGTTGTGTTGCTGGTGTAATAATGAACATAGTGGTCGTCATTTACTCCCAACATCTGAGCCGCTGAAGACCCAGTGGATTACGTTTGTTTGTGAATAGAATGCGCCTCCCGATCTACATAAATGCGTCTATGTTCGTGCAAATCATTTGTGATCCAGCCTCACTTACAGCAGAAGTGAGTATAAGGGTATTTCTTTAATGAATCTTTGCGATTGCCTTTCCTAATAACATGCTAGTTAGCAAGTTTAGCGGCTAAACGCGGCTAAATGCGGCTAAAGTAAACAGGCTCGTCACTCCACAGAGAGAAGAGAGGGGCAAGGTGAGCAGAGCTCATTAACATTTAAAGCAACCTCAACCAGAACAGGATGAATTTTTGCAGAGCTCATTTTGGCAAGGTAAAAAAGGTGTTGTTTTACACTACCATTGAGAATTTTTCACCAAAGTATATTATAGACTTTTCATTAAGACCCTAAAGAATCATATCAACTTGTGGAAAATGGGCATCCGATGACCAATGGGAAACCATTGCTTCTGGCTGAAATGCGAGTCCTCTACGCATAATATTGCTTCCTTCAGTGAAAAAGTTGTTACATCTGAATCAAAAAAGAGAAAAGTTCAGATCAAACACTGTTTACAAGTAAAACCAGTTCTAAACAAATATGCCAGTAGAGCTTGATGTTAATGGACAAAAAGTAATGTACAGTCAACTGTACTTTGCATAAAACAAAACTCAAGGCACAAGGCACATTATCCCTTATGTAGTTCACATTTCATACCTTCTTTTATCTAAGTGTAAAAAATCTGCCCATATGTATATGCAGTGAATAATGAAAAAGATAACTGCTCACTGGGGCATGGTTAATGATTTTTTTTTCTCTTTCTCTACTCGTTGACACATGTTGGCTTGAGGTCTGAAGACAGTCTCTGAGATGTCTGTCTGCAGCTGCTTTGAGCTTTGATACATAGCTAGATTGATGTGCACTCAGGGGGGTGGGCACCTCCTGGAAAGACCAAGGTGACTCCTGCAGCTTCTGCAAGAAAGGAGACCAGTTTTTTAAAGTAAACTCATATGTCCTTGTCTATACAAGAGTAACCATTTAAAGGGGCTTTGATGAGTATTATTGCTGCACATGGACAAAATTTGCCATTTCACACCACTAAGTTAATTAAACCAAATGTATACCTAACATGGCTATCTGTAAGCACAAGGATGCCCTGCTTATCCCGCCATTTGTTCCTGGTCCCAGCTGGGGCTGTCTGGATTCGGTGAAGCATTACCCAAACCCAGCTTATTTTTAAGTGTTTAGTAGTGTCTTTAAATGAGTGTAATTTCACAGACATTGACTGTAAACTAATATGACACTAAAGCAAAAAAAAAAAAAAAGGTTTTCTCTTTTGATAAAGGAACAGATAAGACAAGAGCCTACCTCTAATAAAAGGACAGACTAACCACACATGTTGCCAAGCAACTAATTGAGAATGTGTGCAGAGGCACAGTGAAGTTTGTGCTCCAACTTCTGATGAGGCGATTTTAGCATATGCAGATCTGTAAATAATATGTAGAGATGCTTGTTTTTTCTAGTTAATAAAAATAGCATGTAAACAGTTATGGGTCAATTGCGAGGCAACACTTTATAATAGGCTACATGAAACTATTTTTTGTATTTATATTCATATTTCAAAGCACATAATTTATTGAAGTTATGCAGTGTTGCCAAGTTATAGCTAGTATTATCATTAAAGAAATAGCCTATGTTTTGACATTGATAACCTTTTGCTGATCCCTTTTTAAAATTGTTTAATATACTGACAGTGTTTCGTGCACTTATTTCGTGCACTTATCGTGCATTATTTGTCACAGCACCACACTTGAATCTGCAGCACTAATCATTAAAGGGGTCATGACATGAAAAATCAAATTTGCCTTGATCTTTTGGTATATAAGAGGTCTTTGTAGTTTAAAGTTTCATAGCTTAAAATGTCCCTATTATAAATAAACCATATTTAATCAAGCTCCAAAAATGGCTTGTTTAGATCTGAAGTGCAAGGTGACGTTGCCTCCAGAGCAAGACAGGCATATAGTCATTTTCTTACCATTAGCCCCGCACACTGGCGTTCAGTCTGATCTTGGCTAATCACTTTAATATGTTGAATATGAGTGACCCGTCGCATCAAAATTAAATAGAAATTACAATCACTGACGCTATCTTGTCTACAATGGATACAGTATACAGATGCGCATTCACTTTCTGACACAATCCTTGCACTTCTGTCGTCAATAAGACAAAATGAAGTGAAAGAACATTCGCTTCAACACGTTTGGTTTAAACAGCTCGTTCACGTTTTTGTACAGATATCAGAAGGATCCTAGCATACGGAAAAAGTGGATAGTTTATTTTTAATGCCATCCCGGATTGTGTCAGTGTCGTTTTGTAATCGAAGCACAGTGTCATGTAGAGTTCACAAAGAAACATTTGTTGAAAGAGTAAGCGGTACTAGATCTGACTGCAGCTGCGTCACAAACAGTAAGTAAATGATTTCATGCTTTATCTGGAAATGACAGTTTTATTTTGATCATGTTGTCAAAATATTTACATGCAATAGTGAGGGGGCATTGATACTGTTTCCTATGCAATGACGTTAGCCAATCATAACAATGGCCGATTACTGAGAAGCCTTAAAGGACAAGGTGGTTGTTGTTGTTTTTTGGTGCAAAAACTTGATAATAGCATTATAAGTAAACCTCAAGAAACATATTAAAATGTCATGACCCCTTTAAGCGACCACTTTTGTTTGATTCCCCAACCACTGACTTTCATGAGCAGATTCCTTCTACTAAATCAAAACTTACTGTGTGTAAACAGTAGGCTATAGAGGGTTTGTATACGTCAGGATTTGGTCAGTTACCCAGATATGTGGCCATATTGGTTGTATTCGGATGTAAACAACAGCATGGATTGCATGGTTAATGTACTACTGAATACATTGTTCTGCTAATTTATGCTGTCTAAACCACTGAAAAAAACATGTGGAAGCTGTTAAATCCTACAGAGAAAGACTTAGTATGCAGGAAAAGGTTGACAAACTGAAGTTAATAGGTGGTAAACAAATGTACAAGCAGTAATAATGAAAATATTAGCCTAATATTTCACCTACCTGACTGGAAATGATAAGAACAAACACAAATGTTGTCAAGATTCTTGCCCTGGAAAGCCAACCACAAACGCCTTTTGTTCCTCAGACAGTTTGTTGCGCTCTTCTCCTTGATTTGTTATAACTTTTGGCAGTCTATAGTACTAATGTTTTTCCCGATCCGACCAATTAGTACACCCCAAAACATGACAATAATTACTAATTTTATCCAAAATAATCAGCAAAATATGCGAGTTTCGTTCGGTTCAGTGGCACTATGGCGCCAATATGGCCGACTGACATTGACACGTTGTAAAAACACTCTATAGGGGATGGGGGTGTAACGTCACAGTTCTAGTGCCACGGTTGCTGATGGGAAAAACCGGCAAATTTAAGGTCACTTGTGACACGCCGAGGACGTTTAAGTCATGGGAAGAACCTGTTCTGTTGTTGGATGTAACGTCTGTTCGCACAATTGACAACAGACTTTCTTTTTATTGTTTTCCGGCCTAGAAACTTTACATGGTGTTTTTTTTTTAATTGTATAAAAATCCTCAAACATCACTGTAATTATCAGTTATGATGTTAATCTCACAACAATTAAAAAAACAAAAACATACAGAAACATATTGTCTCAGTTTTTTAATTCGTAGATAATCTGTGACATTTTGACCACTAAACTAGGAAATGTCCCCGGTTTTCATTTCAGAGAAAAGGCTCAACTTAATACTTTCACAATTCTGCGGTTTGTAGGCTTCCTTTGTATAGTACATTTCGTTCATTTAACTGACTTTTCAACATTGTTTTTGACACATTTTCGTGTAGTAACTGGTTGTTTTAAGTCTCGCCCGATGTGGCCTCACAATATGGCAGTGCCCTCACGTTTACATCCCAAAATGCACTGCGCAGTGACATCAGTTGCCAAACTCTGTTGTAAGCTTCACAAACGAACGACTCTAATAAGCCATTTTGGAGATTCAAAACACTTAAGAATTTTATGGTCCATTTACACCAAAAACAATAATGAGCGTTCACACCAACCAATAATAATTGCGTGTTCACTCTAAAAACAAATGGTGCTATATAGCACTAAAAGTGGTTCTTTGGCTCGTAATCACAGGGGAACCAGTTTTAATGCTATATAGCACCTATTTTAAAAGGTACTATATGGCACCTTTGTCAAATTCAGAGGCTTAACAGGTTCTTTGTATGGCAGTGGTGCTATATAGCACCTTAACGACCCCAAAGAACCACTGAAGAACCGCTGAAGAACCAGACAGGGGCTTGACCGGTTCTTTATACACTAACGGTGCTATATAGCACCACAGTCACACCAAAGAACTGCTGAAGAACCGCTGAAGCACCATTTTTTTTCTGTGTGTTTGTTATGAGTCATCTGCAGCTTTAAATGATGGAGTTCCTTAAATCAGAATAGATTCTGATTGGCTTTCAATGTTTTATCGTTCATCAGCTAGGGAAAAAATCTGAACATTATTCCAACGATAGTTAAACTGAATTGTTATATTTGTGGGGCGAACTTAAAGGGGTCATTGGATGCCCATTTTCCACAAGTTGATATGATTCTTTAGGGTCTTAATGAAAAGTCTATAATATACTTTGGTTAAAAATTCTCAGTGGTAGTGTAAAACAACACCCTTTTTACCTTGCTCTGCAAAAATCATCCCATTCTGGTCAAGGCTGCTTTAAATGCAAATGAGCTCTGCTCGCCCCGCCCCTCTCTTCTCTGTGGAGTGACCAGCCTGTTTACTTTAGCCGCGTTTAGCAGCTAAACTTGATAACTAGCACATTATTAGAAGAGGCGATTGCAAAGATTCATAAAAGACCCTTACTCACTTCTGCTGTAAGTGAAGCTGGATCATGAATGATTCGCGCGAACATAGATGGATATATGTAGATCAGGAGGCGCATTCCCTTCACAAACAAACATAATCCACTGCATTTTCAGCTGCTCAGATGTCGAGAGTAAATGAGGACCACTATGTTCATTATTACGCCAGCAACACAGCACCTCAATCGCTCAATTCTTGTCTAACTTACATCCCTGCTCCGGCATCAAAACATGGAGGTTTGACTGTTACAACTGATCTGAGGTAAGACGCTCATGTCAGTCAACTATGGTGGGAGCGGACTCTGTCGGTGTCACGCAACAATGACACACATCTGAAAATGGCTCGATTTGAAAAAGGGGATATTATTTTCACAGATTAATTAAAAACCACTGCATGGATTTTTATCATTATAGGGTAGATTTGTACATTCACTGCCAACACACATTAATGTTCAAACAACATGTAAAAGTGAACTTAGCATCCGATGACCCCTTTAATAAAACTTTAATAGTTGCCTTAATGATTATCGTTCTTAGTTAGTGTGAACCTTTAGTCGGGCAGTTACTGAATTCTGAATCTGACTTACTTAACCACAAGATGTAGTAATTTGTCGCTGGAAATGAAGCTGAAATTAGTCGTGACGCTTAAAGTCCTTGTAGTTACTGATTGTTCACATAACAAACTAGAAAGAAAGATTATTATGTGTTTTGCTAAAATCAGTGATGGTTTATAAAATGAATGAATGATGTTACCATCTTTTGGCTCCATTTTATTTAATATATAGCTTAGTTATGACCAGTTTTATTACATTTAAGCCACCTTAAAAAGTACAATTAAATCGCGATTCTTATTTCCAATTTTCTAATAAATTGCTAAAACAAGCCTTAATGGAATTGTTAAATAGCCAGAATCGTTCGAAGCTTTACGATTTCTATCCCTAGTGAGCACATTCTTTAATGGATATTTTGTTTTTTTAATCTTTACTTCTTACACTATAAAGAAATAAAAGTCATGATTTCATCTCTTGAAGTTGCACTTGGATATATTTTAGTTTGGGTAATGAATGAGTAACCCCGCACTGATTTGCTTCAATGATGTAACATCCGCTGAGAGTCTCCACACATCTCTCAAACTTTTCTGCGCCCGGAGCGACGATGAAAGCGCACGCACTTTCAGCGGCTCTATCGAGGGTCTCCGATCCCAAGATACTGGCAAGAAGCTCTATCTGAAACATCGGAGAGTGATTCAGGTTGTAAGAGAGACGTAGGAGGGAGACTGGAGGCAGAATGCGGGCGCTGTTCGTGGTGCTGAAACCGCTGTGTTTTCTCGCTCTGCTCGGCTACTGCCCTTCCGCGGTGAGTGCTGCGCACCTTCCTGACTTTACATAGACAGAAACTTGACATGTCTGAGTGCCGCTCCTACTACATCACTGAGTCATTGAAACGAGATATATGCGAAGTGAAAAACAAAGCTGGCAATGTGCTTAACGATGTCTGCTTATGCGATAATATCCTATCCAGAGCAGGAGAAAAGGAAATGCGATAAAACTTAACCTGGGTTAAAATCTTTACAGATGTGAGATACTTTACAAATGCGATTAAAAAAAGCAAAAAAGCCTTATTTTCTGTAACGTCCTGTATGATTGCAGCACAAATGCTCACAGATAATATTTTTAGACCCTCTATTTCTGTTATAGTGAATGAGCTACTGTACATTAAAGCCTTCAGAAAGCATTCTCTCTTATTTTAAACTTCAAAGGTTGTTAACGTACATTAGTGGTTTTACACTATATATCAGGTTCGTTTTTTAGTTAAATGCCATATATTTCAAGTAAAATATAAAGCTTATGATACAGTGTATTTTGTATATTTTGTTCGTGTTGTAATAATGAAATTTGCATTTTCTCACCATTGTGTCCTTTAAAACTGTAATACTGGAATATATACTTTACACTGTACAAATTAAGATGGATGTTCACTACTGTAAGTACAAGAGTAACCTATAGTTACAGTAATTACTTGCAGTTACTTTAAATATAAGTACAGTGTAACAGCATGTACTGTACGTAAAAAATGGACATTGCAATACATTGCAACATGATTTTTAACCTCATTTAAAGGATTATTATTTTCAATAGTAATGTTCGTAATCTAGAGTTTTTGATGTTGATGAAGTGTTTAAATGAGGAAATGTTTTACTTCCTCAGTCTATTCTCAGCACTACTATTAATCTGTACACAATCCCTAATGGGTCTATTTTAGCACCGGGTCAAGATCAGATCTGCATCGTTCAGGCACAGCCAATTATTTGTCATGTGACACCCAAATAATTGCATGAATTTCATGTCATTTGTGACCGGAAATAAAAGCAATCCATAGTATTACTGAGAGTGTCATGAGGATCTCTCATCCAGTCTTAATAAACCCAGCTGCGGGTCTTATTTGAGGAGCAGAATCCCTCTGCTCATATTTCATAATGGCAGAGAACTAGCAGGAAGTACCCATCCAACTTGGATATGTTACAATTTGCTGAAATTGCAGTTAGTTGTTAGTTGCAGCAGCATCAGGAAGTGTGCCAGAGAGTGTAAAGAACTCTCTTTTTCAGCTCGGCTGTAAAAGGCTAGTCCCCAGAGCCGGCCTTTCAGAGCCCGCTGCGAGAGTGGAAAAAATGAATGTGGGTGTTTACAAAGCGGCTTTATTGTTGCAGACAATCTAGGGAAATTTGGGGGGATGAATGGAGAGAGAGGCTTTATCATGAAGGTGTTGCGACGGGGTGCTATTTGTCGTCAAAACATGCTATTTATGGCCTGCCATGTTTTAGTGGCGTGTGCTTGAATTGCTTCCAGAATTCTGATGAATCAGTGTGAATCGAAATGAATATTCAGTGGTGTACACAATTATTGCACAATATTTCTTCTGTGCTTTTGTTATATGATTTCAAAGGAAGCCAGTTCTTACAGAGTCAGAGACACAGATTTAAAGGAATAGTTCACCTAAAAATAAAAGTACTCACTCTCAGGCTATCCAGGATGTATAGTATGGATGTATTTCTTCATCAGAACAGTTTTGGAGAATCGTTAGCATTACATCACTGCAGTGAATGGGTGCCGTCAGAATGAGAGTTCAAGCTGCTGATAAAAACATCACAGTAATCGACACAAGTAATCCACACTGGACTCCAGTCCAGTAATTAATGTGTGCATAGTCCATAATCCATAATAATGTTCCTTAAGTGAAAAAGTTCATCTTCTGTTGTCCTCTCAAATCAAAATCCACCAACATATTTAGAACTGATTTGGACTGTGTTGACTTGTAAAAGGTGCTTGCTTTGTGCATATTTCTCTCCTGATTCAGCCAAGATGACTTTCCCTGGAGAAATCAATATTATTGACATTTCAACAGTTTGAAGTTAAAAATGTCTTATGTTTAGATTTGTGTCTTACAAACATACAGCTTCTCAATTAACATGACAGTAATTGATGAACTCAAGTTGTGTGGATTACTTGTGGAATATTGTGATGTTTTATCAACTCTGATTCTTACGGCACCCATTCAATGCAGAGGATTCACTGATGTGCAAATGATGTAAGACAAAATTTCTCCAAATCCTTGATGAAGGGAACAAACTCATCTACATCTGGGATCGCCTGAAGGTGAGTCAATTTTCAGCAAATTGTTTAGGTTAAAAGTCAAATGTTTTTGAACAGTAAGATATTTAATGTCTTTTAAAGAAACCTCTTCTGCTCACCAACCATGCATTTATTCGACCCAGAGTAATTTTAAATTATTTGTATTATTTAAAATAACTGTTTTCTATTTGAATACATTTTAATATGTAATTTATTTCTGTGATCGAAGCTAAATGTGTTTAGCATCATTGCTCCAGTCCTCAGTGATTCAGAAATCATTCTAATATGATGATTTGCTGTTCATTCACTAATATTATTATCAATATTTAAAACAGTTCACGTTTTTTTTTTTCTTCAGGATTCTTTGATGAATAGAAAAATCCAAAGATCAGCATTTATCTGAAATAAAAAGCTTTTGTAACCTTATACACTATACCATTCAAAAGGGGGTAAGGGTGGGAAGAAATTATTGAAATTAATACTTTTATTTAGCAAGGATGCTTTAAATTGACCAAAAGTGATGATAAAGACATTTACAATGATTACAAAGATTTCTGTTTCAGAACTTTCTATTCATCAAAAAAAAACCTGAAAAAATTCTACTCAGCTGTTTTGAACAAACTAATAATAATAAATGCTTTTGAGCAGCAAATCAAAATATTAGAATGATTTCTGAAGGATCATGTGACTGGAGTAATAGTGCTAAAAATCACAGGAATAAATTACATTTTAAAATATATTCAAATACAAAACAGTTATTTTAAATAGTAAAAATAGTTCAGAAATGTACTGTGTACTTGCTGTACTTTGGATCAAATAAAGCAGAAGAATAGAACAAATAGCAGAAGAGACTTCTATAAAAAACATAAAAAATGTAAAAACTTTTGACTGGTAGTGTATTTCCTTAAAATCATTTTACCCAGAAAGCTGGACATATAATAAATGAGAGCCATGCTTGTGGGATCAAGAAAATATGAGACAGACTATTACTTATATATATACATTTACATACAAAATTAAATGATATGCATATTTTAAAATAATTTGCATATTTACTCAATAGTCTCTCCATATAACAAATGTACTGAAATAAGTTATAAACTGACAAAGGATAACAAAATGAAGCACTGGAAGTGAATAATATGCATTGTAAGTTTATTGTAGTTCTCACTAAATATCCACATTTCAGTTTCACTCTACTGCTTAAAGCATGCTTGAGGCATGAAAATCAGATTATGTCACATTTTATGTCATTAAAATTCATTGCATTAAGAATGTCATTTAGAATTTTAAATTGTAAACAGAAACACTAAGATGTGTCATGCACGCCTGTGTATGTTTGCAGACCATCAGACCAAAGGAAGGCTGGCAGGTGTACAGTTCAGCGCAGGATGCAGACGGCCGCTGCATCTGTACGGTGGTGGCACCAGAACAGAACCTGTGCTCCAGAGACGCAAAGAGCAGACAGCTCCGCCAGTTACTGGAGAAGGTGTGTGTGCACATAATGTGTGTCTCTAAAGTCGCTTATATTGAGATGTGGTTTAGATAACAAAAGCTCTCATTTCAGCAATTTGAAAGCATTATGCTAGACTGCGTGCCATTGTCATCTATTAAGAATGCCACGGGCTTCTCTGCAGCTGATTATGGAGGAACATAAAGATGATGGTAATGCTAAAAGGCCTGAAGGTTGTTTTATGCTCCCTCTTGTTCCTACTTTCTACGATTTTCTTCTCTATTAAACTAAAAGTCTGTTATAGTTATTGGCCCATAAGACGTCTCTGTGTCTTTCTTTGTTCGGTGGATGCTAGTGAAGGAAGTATGAGGGTTAACCGATACATAGTCTCGTTTTTATTCTATTTTAAATGTGTCAGCTGTGGTGTGTCTCCGAGAACTTTCTGTCTTTGCTTTGGTTGCGTTGAGTGGAATTATGGAAATGCAGAATTCCTTGGAGACATAGTGTCAGGGCTGATTTACACCGGGTTGAAAATATAATTTAAATCTATCGCATCTTCCTTTTTACAGTTCAAAGAATGATTAATGGATCCTAACTTCATTTCGGCCCATCTTCTTCTCTTAAGATTCAGAACATGTCGCAATCAATCGAAGTGCTAAACCTGAGGACCCAGAGGGACTTCCAGTATGTCATGAAAATGGAGAGCCAGATGAAAGGACTCCGATCAAAGTTCAGACAAATCGAGTCGAACCGAAGAACATTATTGACTAAAAACTTTCAGGTGGGCTACCATTAAAGTCATGCCTCAGAGAAAATCAATGGTCCTTTCTCATACCAACAGAACGGCTTGAAAAAGCCACATTCTTGCCATTACTCTCCAAGAATGAAAAATCAAATCCCACTTAAAAGCTTCTTGTCATTATCCTTCACAAACGTTTGAAAAGGCCACACGCAGTTCAGCGTTCCTGGAAATCCAGTGAACCTCTAAAGGTCATGTTTTACTTCCAAACAATAATATAATTTAGGTCTAACATGTCATTGTTCTTGCTGTTTACCGGACAAGCTGTGCTGTGCTCTTACATCTGTTTCTGTTAAAGGGGAAAAAAAAAAATTTGACTTTTTCCATGTTCAACTGCTATGATCGGGTCCCCAGTGCATCTACCAACCCAGAAAACGTGAAAAAGAACAACTCAGTAAAGCCTTTCCTTAGATGGCAAAAGTAAACACATCCTTCACTTAAGTAGAAGTACAGATACTTATGTTTAAAAATACTCTGGTAAAAGTAGAAGTACTGACTACACTTTTTTACCCAAGTTAAAGTAAAGAAGTATGAGCTCTGACATGTACTTAAGTAAAAGTACCCATTACTACTACCTGTTTTAGTGTCACGCTGGTAACTGGACCTCTTGTCAAAATAACTTATATTCAAAATTTTGGTAGCTAATGAATGTATCAAGGCTGAACAACCACTACATAGAACAGGCAGGACTGGGACAAAATTTCAGGCCATCCATGCCATCCCATTCACCGACAGCAAATTCTGAAACCACGGAAAACCCTATTTTTTGTATGGCCATCACATTAAGGTTTAAAACCTTAGGCTGGGGCCGTGCAAATTAAATAAAGGTTCTCTCTTGAACTGCACCTTCATTCCATTTTCCTTTTCAGTCTCTTCATTTTCCATAATATCTCTCTGCATCTCACTTTGGGTGTTTACTTTTTCACTAATTTTCTTGTACCTGTCCCTTTTCCCATCAGCCATCTACTGTTATGAACAGAACTATTTCCACCTTTTTGCAAAACAACCACCTCATTGTTTTCGGTTTGCAATAACATAATTTTATTTTAGGTCAATTTGAAGTATCACATTATGACCATGTGTTGTTTTATCTTAAAATTGCTTAAATTCTATAGATTTAATAAAACTATATTTTCTAAATTGCCTACATGTCAAAATTAGTACAATAATAATTACATCATGACAATATCTTTACAGAAAAAATTCGAATACTAAACATGTTATTGTATTATCACGAGTCATATTTTTCTCTTACCAAAATTAACTTTTTTTTTTAATTTACTACCATAATTTTACTACAAATTTCATGGTTAGTCAATGGTTAGTGTAGCAAAACCATGGTTAATTTGTGGTTACCATGGTTTAACTATAGTAACCATGTTTTTTGTTTTTGTTTTAATTGTTGTAAAAGATGTGTTGTTATCTGCCCTAGCTCCCTCTAAACATATTATAAAACGATGTCTTATAATATTTGTTTGCTAAATTACTACTGTAACTTACTAATGATGTCCTTTAGCATACAGTAGCGATAATTAATTTAGTTTCGTTTACAGTAGCTATTATTAATCCTCTGGCTACTGCTAAGAGTTTCTAGCACTGAACTAAGTAAACAAAGACAAAACTACAGTAGCCTATTTACAGATGAAACTAACCTGCACTTGAAGTACTGAACAGGGGTGCGTTTCCCAAAAGCATCGTTAGCTAACTATGGTGGTTAGGTCCATTGAACTCTATTGGTAACGACGGAATAGTTGGTTTTGGGAAACACACCCCAGGTCAGTAGTTTTGCCTCTCTGATCCACTCCATTCTCGAGTCACACGTATTGATTACTCTGATAGAAACGGTTTAGCGGGGACGCGGAGCACGCACAAGCCAAATCGTGTTGCCAGTACAGGCTAAACAATTCATGATTTAGAGATTTTATCGAATGGTGATCCACAGAATTTAGATTGAAACTAAAGTAACAAGTCTGGTTTGAAAATGTAAGAAGTAGAAAGTACAGATATTTGTGTAAAAATGTAAGGAGTAAAAGTAAAAAGTAGTCAGAAAAATAAATAGTGAAATAAAGTACTGATACCAAAAAAAGTACAGTTACAAAGTATTCGTACTTAGTTACTTCCCATCTCTGAGCCTTTCTCTGCAAGCATGTGAAAAAACGAGCTGCTCAGATTTTGCTTCCCTGTGATGTAGGAAGAGGATCTTATTATAATATTACCACCCCTTAATCTGCACGTTTCCACCCACAGCACCGCCATTTTTCTGTTTTTTTCCCCAGCTGTTTACCTTCACAGACATAACCGACTGTTTTTGTAACTCACATGTTTTTTATCATAAACTTGTGTGTATTTGACATTTTAAGTGCAATAAGACACGAAAGAGAACACATGATTTCAGAGTGATAGACATGATAATCAAAACCAAACAGATGTTTTTAGCAGAGTATCTGATGTAGGAGCTGTAAAGGCACAGCTCTATTCTGGAAAAGGGGGCGGGGAGCAGCAGCTCATTTGCATTTAAAGAGACATGCACAAAAAACAGTGTGTTTCTGCTTCCACTCAAAATGGGCATTTTCAAAATTATTTAGTAAATGATCTGTAGGGTATTTTGAGCTGAAACTTCACAGACAAATTCTGGGGACACCCGAGACTTACATTACATACTTTAAAAAATAAAGCATAACAAGTTTTAACATAATTTCTGTTTAAATGTTGGTCTGATTTTGCAGGAGCTGAAGGGGAAGATGAATGAACTGCAGCCGCTGATTCCAGTGCTGGAGCAGTACAAGACTGACGCCACACTCATTTCACAGTTCAAGGAGGAGATCAGGAATCTGTCTCTGGTGCTGACTGCTATCCAGGAGGAGATAGGCGCGTATGATTATGAGGAACTCCAGCAAAGGGTCCTCGGCTTGGAGGGAAGACTGAGGAACTGTATGAACAAACTCAGTGAGTTGAACGTAACATTACTTGCATAAATATTGCTTGTGTGGTATGGTATGTGTTGCTTTAGATGAAGATATAATAGCTGACATTACTTGTCATTCTTCATTGTGCCAGCATGTGGTAAGCTGATGAAAATTACAGGGCCCACCACTGTAAAGACATCAGGAACAAGGTTTGGTGCTTGGATGACAGACCCTCAGGCTCCACCTAAGAACAACAAGGTAATAATCTATAGCCGGGTTTCCATCCAAAGTTCTGAATGTGCAAAATCTGAATATTGCATAATCAAACATGACTTTTTGATGTGCACGGAGGAATTTATTCACAAAATGCGTTTCCATCTCCTATTATTCACATGAACTCTTTTTCACACAAGTCAAAAAACACCTCAAGGGAGCGTAAAAAACGTTTTTGCGAATTAAGGTTTTTTTTTTTTCCCGAAATGTGCGGTTTCCATCATTCATTTCTGATGCGATACTTCAAAATGTGCAAAAAAACAGGGTAATGGAAACATGGCTATGCTACACTTTTTAGCGGCATTGCTTACAGGAACTAGTTTTATCCATAAAAAAAAAAAAAAATCCTTAGCTCCAACTAGCTAAGCTTTGAAACCAATCAAAACGTAAAAAATGTAATTTAAAGGTTCATTAATTTAAAGGTGTTTGTATTGCACATCATAGATGAGAATGTTAGCATCCGTTAATTTTAATTGTTGGAGAAAACTGGTTAATTTTGAGCTTTTTTGCGCTATTTTCATCTTCCGGGTTTAAAAAACAAACTCTGTGCTGGCGTCAGAGTTTGTGACATCGATGACGCGTCGGTGTGTCATAATTATTCATGAGGCTGCGTGTTCTTATCCTATGAGATAATTATTCAGGACAGCGTGTGTTGATTTGCTATGACAGCGAAGGAGAGTTCATGGATCGAAGGAGAGTGTTTGTTTTTGTTTGCTTTGTAAGAGTTCAGCACAAACGCGATTCATTCATAAAGTAAGTGTAATAGTGGTTTTTACAACTCCTTGACGCAACCCATCAAAAGGATTATAAACGCGGCAAAATAAACCTTAAAAAGTTAATAGAGGTGCAACAGCGTGTTCATATATATGTTTTCGATGCAGAGAGTTAACTCAATGGGAGCGAAATGAAACTGTCTGAACCCCCTTTCCCCTCTGCTTCGCAGCGCACCACGCCCACTTTTGAAGCATTTTTTCAAAACTGTGGTGAGAACTAACCAGTGCTGAAATGGGGGTTTCATGACCCTTTAAAGCAAAGGGGGAAAAAAGAACGAAATAAAAATCTAATAAAAAAAAGATTATTATCTGATAAAAACAAAGATGTGACTGTAATTTAATGTTGATTAAATATTTCAATAAATAAAATTTAATAAATAAAAATATTTTTTAAATATAAATCATAGTTTCTATTTCATATTAATCCATAACAATAACTTGTAATATAAATAGTTTTATATTGATCAAAATAACAATAAAAACTTTAAGTTGTTACCAAATTTTAATTAATGTTGATCTTTTTTATTCATTAAATAATGACTAATTTCTGATGCGATACTTCAAAATGCGCAGAAAAAACAGGGTAATGAAAACATAGCTAGAGGCTATGCCACGGTGTTTGCCCTACTTTTTAGTGCCATTGCTTACAGGAACTAGTTTTATTCATAAGCAAAAACATTAAAAATAAAAAAAAAATAAAAAATCCTTAGCTCCAACCAGCTCTGAGATCAGTCACAACTTATAAAATGTAATCTAAAGCAACGGAGAAAAAAAAAAAATAAATAAAAATCTGCTAAAAAGAAACAAAGATGTGACTGTAATTTAATATTGTTAGAATATTAAAGTAAATAAACTGTATTAAACAAAAATACATTTTTATATATGAATCATAGTTTCCATTTAATATTAATCCATAACAATAACTTGTAATATAAATAATTTAATATTGATCAAAAGTAACAATAAAAACTTTAAGTTGTTATCAAAATTGTAATTAATGTTGTTCTTTTGAGCTTTCTATTCATCAAATAATCCTAAAAAAAAGTGTCTTGGTTTCCACAATAAATAAATAAAAATAAATAAATAAGCAGTACAACTGTTTTCAACACTGATAATAAAATTGAGCACCAAATCAGCATATTAGAATGATTTTTGTTCATGTGACCCTGAAGACTGGAGTAATGGCTGTTGAAAATTCAGCTTTGTCATCATAAGAATAAATTGGATTTTAATATCTATTAAAATATTTGCACTATATTAACATAAGGTTGACTATATACATGCATATCATTTCTCACTTCAGTATGATGGTTTGTGCACTCCATGCTGCCATTAAACAGATTTTTTGACATTTTAAGTTTTTTTTTTTTTTAAATCTCACTGACTTATGTCTTCTGCTGAAGAATAACTCAGAGCTCATGGGGAGATGTCTTAAAGGGTTTATCTGTAAACATCAATTTCTCTGTGGAGTTTTACTTCCTAAACTCTATTGTTGTGCTCTAATGTAATGTTCTAATGCAGGTCTGGTACATGGACAGCTATACAAACAACAAGATTGTCCGCGAGTACAAATCGGTAAACGACTTTGTGGCTGGGGTCGAATCAAGAACCTACAACCTTCCGTTCCACTGGGCGGGAACCAATCATGTGGTCTACAACGGCTCCCTGTACTACAACAAGTACCAGAGCAACATCATTGTCAGATACAGCTTTGAAAGTGGTCGGGTCATGACGCAACGAGCACTTGAGTCCGCCGGATTCCACAACGTCTACCCGTACACCTGGGGCGGATTCTCCGACATTGACCTGATGGCCGACGAGCTCGGTTTATGGGCCATCTACGCCACCAATCAGAATGCAGGGAATATAGTGATCAGCCAGCTGGATCCTCTGACCATCCAAGTGCTGAACTCATGGAACACAGAATACTCCAAACGAAACGCAGGTGAGTCCTTCATGATCTGCGGCACGCTGTACATCACCAACTCCCACCTGACCGGGGCTAAGGTATACTACTCTTATTCCACCAAAACTTCTACTTATGAGTACATGGACATCCCTATCCATAACCAGTACTTTCACATGTCCATGCTGGATTACAATGCCAGGGATCGCGCACTTTACGGCTGGAACAATGGCCACCAGGTCCTGTTCAACGTCACGCTGTTCCACATTATTAAAACTGACGATGAATCCTGAGGGATCTACCCTGAGGTGAGATGGAAAACTTTGATTCTGCAGTTACACTGATCTGTAATCGCTGTGGTATTGCTGTGAAATAATGGGTTTTATATATTTTAATCAAAAGATGAGCTTAGTTTGAGGTTCAGTGCCTCTGGAGATGTCAGTTAGCATTGCACTCCTCCATTTGTAAAACAATCATTATTACACTCAAACTCAGACTCAGATAAGGACATTCATGAACTTTTAAAACTATTTAAATGTTGTTTGTGCAACTTTTGATGCGTAGCAGTGGTGTTCAGCTATAATACTCGATTCAGCAAAGAATGTAATGAAAACTTTCAAATAGAAACTTAGAAACGTTAAATAAAATCCTTATTATGAACATTATATACTGATCTGTCAAACTGTGACTCTTAGTTATAGCTTGTACAATGTTTAGAGGAGTACGGACATATTTTTCAGCTCTTTTTATGATGTACATCGAAAGGGATTGTTCTTCCCATTACTCACCATTATGTAGTTCCAAAGCTTTATGGGTTTTTTCATCTGTGGAACACAAAACAAGATATTTTGATAATTATATCTACACAGTGGAAATCATTGGGATCCCATGTTTGGTTCCCAGTGTTCTTAAAAAATATCACCCACAGAGGGAAGAAAAAACATGCAGATTTGGAACAAAAATGAGGGTGAGTAAAAGTTAACTCTCATTTTTGGGTAACTTGTCCCTTTAATGCTTTCAAATCAATCCATGCTCAAATTATTTCACATTGTACATTGTAATTACAATTAAAAATGTTACTTTAAGTGTTCATGGTTTGACATTGTTTCTGTGTACTTCAAATATATATACTGTATAGTCTGAGAAAAGAATTAATCTTTGAACTTTCCCACAATAGCAGGCAGCAGTCAAATCTGTGGTGTTTTTGTCAGAAATGCTATTCAATAATGTTACCGCTACCTCATATTTCCAGATATAATTCAACAAAGGCTTTGTTCATGCTCTTATTTTCTGCCCAAGGAAATTTGTGGATGAGAGAACTTCTGAAATTTCTGAGGGCTTTGTGATTTTGCTTTTGATGTTGATGAGAAATCATATGAGTTTCATCACCACCAAAGAGTTGAGTCTTTATTAACTGACAATGATCAGACAAAAAAAAAAAAAGTAATCTTCTCGTCTGTTTATTACTCATTCAGAATTCCTCTCCCTGCTAAAAGATGGTGGTGAATATTCAGAATGTTCATACGTTGACACAGAAGAGCTAATTATGCTGTTGTTTTCTCAAAACATGTGATTCAACCAGTTCTTTGCCAGAGGATGCTCTATCAATATTCATAAACTTGAATGACAAATATCTAAAACAAAGTCATTCAATTTCCCCTTAAAGGAACATTCGCACATCTTGTTTCACTTCCCATCTGATGCAGAAACAAGCAACAACGCTAGTCTGACGAACACAATCTCACTTTAGTCAACACATCTCTGCAGGCTCATGATTCAGAGAAACATTATTCAGCAGAGTGAGAATAAGTACGTTTATGTAAGGGATAATGTACAGTCAGCCGGGCATTATTACAAAATAAACCCTGATAGGAGGATCTTGGGATCAGGGCTTGTATCCTTCTAGATCCTGCAGGGGTTTCATTCGCCGTATGACTATATTGTATATTTCCCTGCTTATTACATTAACAAATAAACAAACAACTGAACATGAAAGATTGGTTTTAGTGCTTATTATACAGAGACTGACCAATCAGAATAAAGTATTCCAGAAATCTGTGTAATAACTATGGGGAAATTATCTGATAAAATGACATAAATTATTAAGTAAAGTTCTGGGTGGAAATATTATGGTGAGAATCTTTTTTCCAAAACTTTTTAGTGTTCCTAAGTTCACAATCAGTCAAAAAGCTTTTAGTTCTAAAGAGGAGTCAAGATGTGCTGACACTAAAATTTAGCAGCTTTCAGCAAATTAAAGTTAAGTTACTAAATTACCACTGCGGTTATTTCCTTCCTAGTGACATATGTAATAAAATGTAAAGTTTTAATACCCTCTGAAGCACCTGAAAATATATATATAAAATTTAAAGAGATAGTTCACCCAAAAATGAAGATTCTGTCATTACTCACCCTCATGCCGTTCCAAACCCGTAAGATGCTCGTTCATCTTCAGAACACAAATTAACATATTTTTGATGAAAGTCAAGAGCTTTCTGACCCTGCAAAGACAGCAATGCAACTACCAGGTTCAAGGCCCAGAAAAGTAGTAAGGACATCGTTAAAATAGTCCATGTGACATTGTAATGTTATTTTACTTTTTGTGCGCAAAGAAAACAAAAATAATGGTTATTTAACAATTTCTTAACAATATCTTAATTTGTGTTCTGAAGATGAACAACAGTCTTACAGGTTTGGAACAACATGAGGGTGAGTAATTAATGACAGAATTTTGATTTTTTTGGGTAAACTATCCCTTTAAATTTTATATAAATATAATACTTTATACCTGTGAGCAACTCTCAGGAAATCAATGACATCCTCCATTCAATGTGCTTTTTTTTATGTATTTACCAAGGGATAAAATAATATGGGTAAAACAATATAAAGCATTCATTTGTAAGGGAAATCATAGCTTCATCTTCTTTTTACCAGTCAAATTTGGCTCGGTTCACCACTTGCCCATTCAGCTCTATTCACACATCGCATGTCTCCATGACAGACAATATAATCACTAACTTATTATGAGAAAAATGAATGAGGGTCTCCTCGTAATTTGTCGTGTGTGACCTGGCTCCGGTTAGCCTGGTGCTCTGGGATGTCTCCGTGTTGACTACAATGCCCATGACTGGCCGTTTGACTGACAGCTCCTGGGCAGATGAATCAGGCAGACTGTCACCCCGTATCAAAGCTGGGGCAGGTGCTGACTGAGACAGGCCAAGCATAGCATATAAGGCCAACACTAAAATTAACTTTCTCAACACCCCTCTCAGCAGGCAGCCAGAGATGCAGACTTTGAAGACGAAAATGAAGAGGGAAGAGAGAGGGCCAAAAAAAGGATGGATGAGAAGAATAGAGGAGGCACAGTGAGAAAAAACTGAGTAAATAGACTTAAGTTCCTGCGCGCGAGCAGCAGGCCTGTGGGTGTTGCAGGCGTATGAAGTTGAGTCAGCTTTCAGGTGGACTGTCAGAGTGACTGGGTCGGAATACATTAGACATGGTGAAATGAGAAAGATACCATGTCACATTGCTCAGAATGTGTATTTATTAGCTTTCAGCTACAAATAAACTGTGTCAATAACTGTGCACAGCCATTTGTTATGCTGTCTTTTGGTTCAATACACACACACAAACATGTATGCATGGCTCTTAAAAAAGAAAGCCATACTTTTTTTTAACATTGATAATAATAAGAAATATTTCTTGAGCAGCAAAGCAGCATATTAGAATGATTTCTGAAATATGTGACACTGAAGACTGAAGCTTTGCCGTCACAGTACATTTTAAAACTTTCATTAGCACTTTGAATATATTGCTTTCGTGTTAATAAGAGGGGTCATTTAAAATGCATGTTATTTTGAATTTAGTGCTGACCTGAATAAGATGTTTAACATAAAAGACACTTACATATAGTCCACAACAGAAAATAATAGCTGAATTTATAAAAATGACCCTGTTTAAAAGTTTACATATACCTGATTTTTAATACTGTGTTGGTACATGAATGATCCACAGCTGTTTTTCTTTTCTTTTTTTTTTCGGTGATATTTAGCGATAGTGATAGTGAAGAGCCAGGGGGTGAAAACTTTTAGAATTTGAAGATCAGGGTAAATTAAACTTATTTTTTGGTCTGGGAAACATGTAAGTATCTTCTGTAGCTTCTGAAGGGCAGTACTTAACAAAAAATATGATATTTAGGCAAAATATGAAAAATGTACACATCTTCATTCTGTTCAAAAGTTTACACAACCCGGCTCTTTAATGCATCGTTTTTTCCTTCTGGAGCATCAGTGAGCATTTGAACCTTCTGTAACAGTTGCATATGAGTCCCTCAGTTGTCCTCAGTGTGAAAAGACGGACCTCAAAACCATGCAGTCATTGTTGAAAAGGGTTCAAATACACAAAAACGCTGAAAAAAAAGAATGTGTAGGACCTGAAGGATTTTTCTGAAGAACAGCTGTCAATTAACAGGCAGTTTAAAAAAAAAAACAGTTGTGGACCATTCAGGTAACAACAAAGTATTAAGAAGTGTATGTAATTTACTATATACATATACCATATGTAAACGTCTTTGTGCTGTTTATGTTTGTGTGCTGTATATGTAAACGTCTTTATGCTGTTTTTGGGTGAATAAAATGAAGATCATAAAATGAAATAGTTAATGGTTAAAAATAGTGCATGTAAGCCTTTGCTGTCTTATATAAACTCTTTCAAGATTCAGGATTCCCAGTAGCTACTACTTGACTCAAGTGAGTGTGTTCCTTCCAGCTAAACCAGCCCAGAGCTGCCCTAAATCATCAGCATATCTCAATGTTTTCTTCCCCTTTGGTCAAATGAAGGTCAATAGAAAGAATCGCTGATTTATCTCATGTATCAAGGTATCACAAGCATCTGCATTTTATCTCTAAATGCAAAGGGCTGGACAAAGATCTCCACTGAGGAAAATGCTGTTGAAGTCCTATCTAAAATCAGCTCAGGCAGGTCCTCTCAGATTGATTACAGGATGTTAAAATAATTAGCTCCCATTTTCTTCTTCAAATCCATCTAAAAATAAAGAAATTCCCTTTTTCTTGTTTCTTTTCTTTTTATAGTGTTAGTACCATTCATATTCAGTAGATCAAGGGTTGTCAAACAGTTCCTGGAGCCTTATAAGTAAAATAAGGTTTGTGGTCCATGTTTTGTTTTACAGCATCAATTACATTAAAAACTGTTCTCAAAACGTATTTTACTACTACTAATAGGACTACAGCTACAACAAATGGGTTTGCGTGCTCGACGAATCTGCGTCCTATTCAGCAAAGAGTTAGCATTGTGCTGTTTCTCACTACGAAATTACAATTAAAAAAAAAAAACTTTTACATATGACTTAAATTTATGTTGTAGAACAAAGCATGAAAGTCTCTTCAAGTAATGTTAACCATAAATGGAAAACCTGCGTTCCAAAAAACCAATTAGATGTTCTCAAAGGAATTAGGAATGGCTCAGAAATGCTAATTATTTTCCAGGTTTTATGACTGAACAGCATTATTCTGCTCAGAGTAAACACAACAGCGCCAAGAAACACGAGCTCTCGTGTACTGTAAAGAAAGAGCGAGTGCTGCCTCTTAGCGGTTAAAAACGGAATAGAATGAGCACAAAAATAAGTCTCGGTAAACAAGGGCCATCATTAGACCTATCAGTTTGCTTTTAAAAAGGTAGAATTGTGTAACAGAAACACTATGTTGTTTGTAAACTGAACTCGTTGTTCACTATAAAAAAAGAACCTCAGCTTCTACTTCCAATTACAACAGCATTTAGTCTCTGTTTCCTGAAACCCCGTTCAGTCAGTCAGTTTAATGAGCGCAGTTGTCTCATCCTCAGCACCTCTTGATGTATGCCTGATTCTATGGCTAATTATCTACTGTATTGATCACTGGAGACAACTGTCTATTTATTTCCAGCAGTGGAGAACAGTTACTCTCCATCTGACATTCTCATTAGGATTGAGCAGGAGATATTTAGTGGGCTGATAACATCTCATTCAACAAAGGCAAGGCAGGGTTCCATATGAGGAATTATGGCCTCTTCTGCTCATATGGACATGCTGGATGAAAACATTGATTCTTTAAGAGGCTGGGAGACAATTGTGTGGCATGGATTTCATCTGGAGGACTGGAGGAGGCATGGAGTCATTAATAGAGTCGCCTATTTCGAGGTAATTACTTAAATTACATTTTGGCTTTATTTTGTATGCCACAGATGTTTTCTGTTTTAAATAGCAGAACTAAAATATCTGAATGCGATAGATGGGTTATATCACTGCAGTCAATGAACTGTTTTTATGCCATATGTCTCCCCATGACTTACTTGTCATGCAGTTAACAGAATACTTAGTTAATTATTTAATGGCTTTAACTAAAGATAAACCAGTATATTTCCTGATATTGACAATTTTCTGATTGTGGTTGTATGCTGTTATGGTTATTGGTTCTAAACCCTATCGGGCATTATTATTTTAATGACTGTAGATGGGTCTAAAGAATAGCAGAAAACAACACCATTAAAAAGGTGTTAAAGTAAATATGAATTAATTTTATTAATGGTGCTGTGTACAAAAAAAAGTAACTTAAAAAAAGTTGCATCTCTTAAAAACAAAATCTAATAAAAAATATTGTTGCAATATATACATTTTTTTCTAGCCTTGCCACATTTGCAAGTTTGGTTTTGAAAAACTATGCATCATTAATAACAACAACAACAACAATAATAATAATAGTAAATACTAATAATAATAATAATTATTATTATTATTATTATTATTATTATTACAACAACAATAAATAAATAAATCATCCATGTAAAAATGGACCCAAATGCATTTTGATGGTTAATAATAATAATAATAATAATAATAATAATAATAATAATAATTTTTAAATAAATGTTATTGACATAAATTATCTGGCTTTTTACAGCCAATTCTTGACATGTAAGCCATATTATTTTATTTTATTTTATTTTATTTTATTTTATTTTATATTTGTTATTTTATATTATTATTGTTGTTTTGTTTATTATTATTAGAAGTTATTATTATTATTATTATTAGAAGTTATTATTGCATATTATTGTTGTTTATTATTATTATTATTAGAAGTTATTATTGCATATCAATTGTCAAACAAAAATATACATAAACATAATCCATGTTGACACTGGTCATAAACATGATTAACAGTGACTGTTAATTTGTAATAAAACAATTAAACATGAATTCTAAAAATTTCAATTGCATGTTAAAATGCAGTTTATTATTTTTATTATTTTTACTGAATTATTAATTAATGTTGTTGTTGTTGTGTTGCTGTACATTGTCATGCCAGAAATTATTATTAGAAATTATAAGTGCATTAATTATAAAATGTAAAATTACATTTTAAAAATCTTAATTATTATTATTATTATTATTATGTTGTTGTTGTTGTTGTTGCTGATTACAAAGTTGTTGTGCCAAAAAGTATTATTAGAAATTATTAGTGCATTAATTATAACATTTAAAATTCCATTTTAAAAATATTATTATTATTATTATGTTGTTGTTGTTGTTGTTGTAGATTGTTTAGTTGTCGTGCAAGAAATTATTATTAGAAATTATTATTAGTGCATATTAATTGTCAGACAAAAATATACATTATCCATATTGACTTTGGTCATGAACATGATTTACAGTGACTGTTAATATGTGATAAAAAATAATTAAACAATAATTATAAAATGTAAAACTGCAATGCAATTTATTATTATTGTTATTATTATTAATTTCATTTTCATTTGATACATAGAAAAAGAGGTATCAATAAAAGGCTGGATACAGTTAAAGCATGATGGGGGGCCATCTCCCCTTACCAGAAGGATTAAACTCAAAGCACTTGATGAAATGATAGTTGACAGTGTTATTGGGGTTCAGAGGTCTGTGAGGCAGGGTGCAGCGGACCTGATAAATTGCCCCTCGCCGTCAGGGATAAATATAGACCAGCCTGCAACTCCAAATTCAAGACATGCCCCTCACGTCTCTTAATGGCTGTGCATCTGTGTGCACTGTATGTTGACAACACGACAGACATATTCCTGCAGAAACAGATGACAAATACTCCAAATAAATTACAACTGGCCCTGTTTTCTGGAAATGAAAAGTCATGCAAAATTGACAGTGTTTGAAATCTCAAATTGTGGTAACCTGAGCTAAATTATGTAACTATGTCAACAAGATACTCCGGCTGCGATACTCAACTCGATATGCCTGTGAGGTCATCATAAGCATTCCATCTCTTACCCTGTGGCTGTAAGGGTCTGATCGTATCTGTACACCAACCATCAAAACCAGGGCTCACCTACAGCCCTCAGCAGGCATCATGGAATGTGTGGATTTAAGGAGTCTCTTCACCGTAGCCCATTTCATAAAGGCCAGATGTGACCACGGCCTGAAAGCTGGTGTCTCCAAGAATAAGAATTATGTCTTTTTTGAGGTGGAGATCCTGGATCCCAAGAGCAAGGCTCAACTCTGCTACCTGGATAAGGTGCATTTAGCAGTGTTATTTTAGTGTTTTTAATATACTATTAAGATATTTATTAGTATGTTTAAATTAGTTTTTATTTTAACATTTTAATTTTTAAATTTAGTGATTTTGTTGTGTTTTGACATTTTTTTTTAAAGATAGTATTTCTGTTTAGTTTTTACTAATTTTTATTTCACTTTTGGTATTTTTAGTACTTAAACTACATGAAATAAACTACATGAAGGTTTTTTTTTTTCTGTTATATGCTTGTATTAACATATATTTTTAATATTTAGTCTGAGTTTTGTTTGAATTAACAAAAATTATTATTATTTTTTAATAGTTTTAGTTTTAGCTTGATAAACAATACTGATGCTAGGCTAGAAATTATATTTGATTAAATAAACGCCTCTTGTGTGGGAGTTTCAGCTGAAAAAAAAAATTCTCGAACTTTCTCAGGTAGAGCCCAACGCCACCATTGCAGAGATCAAGACATTGTTGCACAAAATTTGTAAGTCTTTTGGTTTTTACACAATCAAAGACTAAATTACATGCTTATTCAAGCTGTGAAGCTTTCATATGTGATGTAATATGACCAAGCTGTTGGAAATATTTCAATTCTTGAAATCCATGCAGACCCCAAGTTTTATCCATCAAGACAGGCACTGAAGCTACATCCAGGTAAACTTTAAATCCATCAATTTTTATTTTATTTTATTTTATTTTATTTTATTTTTATTTTCTTCCCCCCACTTTTTCTCTTTTTTATTCTTTTGGAAATCCGGTGTATTGCATTGCAAGTTCTAAAATGTTTGTTTGAAAATGTTCACCAAAGCTTCAAAGGAGATGGTAAGATGAAAAATCTAGAAGAATTAAAGCCTAGTACAGTAGCCAGATGCTTTTGCAATCTTAGATCTGCAACAGCTGTGACACATATGTGCACGTCTGCGCTTCTCCTGACAGAATGTCAGGCATCATTTCACACTGGAGAAGGCAAGCATGAGAAAACATCAGTTAGTTAACAATATAAAAAAGAAAGTTGTTTATATTGGATTATTTATAATAATATTTTAACTGAGGTGCATTTTTTTTATATTTCTTCATATTACCACTGACTGAGTTGATTGATGTTTTTAGAGGGAAAGGCCCTCAGTGATGATGATGTGCTGGAGGATCTACCAGTTGGCACAACAGCAACAATGTTCTTCCAGGACCTCGGCCCACAGTTAGGCTGGACTATGGTAAAGAAAGCATCTGATTCTCATTTAGACTATAGCAGCTCATATAGTGCATATGAGACAATAATTGTGTTTTTGTTGGGGGCTGATGGTAGGTATTTCTGGCAGAATGTCTTGGGCCACTTTTCATTTACCTGCTGTTCTTCTTTCGGCTTCCATACATCTACGGGCACGAGTATGACTACACCCGGAGTCCATTTAAAGTTGTCAGGTAAGTTTAGAATGAAAACCCTTATTCAGATGAGCTTAACTTGATGGTCATGGATAAAATATTTAAACACTAATACAAATCCTTTCTATTTCTTAAATACCTGATTGAGCTATTGCATTCAGTTTTGTTGGAGTAACGTATTTCAATTGGTTCAGTGCTGTTAAACTGTGTTTTTGACTTTAGATGTTACCGCATATGGAGGCCCGTTTCTGCTACTGAATAAAAAATAAAAAAGCTAATTGTGATGTTTTCTCTCAGGGATTGTGAGATATAAACTAGCAATTGTGAGTTATAAGAACTGTGAGATATGAACTCACAAGAACACAGGATTGCTTGAAATAAACTTGCAATTGCGAGTTATAAAGTCAGAATTACGAGATGTCAGAATTGTGTTTATATCTCGCAATTGTGACATTTTTTCTCAGAATTGCGCATTTATATCTCACAATTATGACTTTAGAACAAGCAATTGTGAGTTGTCCAGTCAGAACTGAGATACAGTGCCTTGCGAAAGTATTCATACCCCTTCATTTTTTTTCGTGCTTTATGTTAAATTGTTTTAAATGACTTTTTTCCTACATCGATTTACACTCCATACAACATAATGACAAAGCCAAAAAAAGATTTGTGACAAATGGGCAAATTTATTACAAATAAAACACAGAAATAAGTACATTGCGTAAGTATTCATACCCTTAACTCAGTACTTAGTTGAAGCACCTTTACAGCCTCAAGTCTATTTGGGTATGATGAGACAAGTTTTGCACATCTGCATTTGGCAATTATCTACCATTCTTCGCCTCATCTATTCACTTCTCAAGCTCTGTCAGGTTGGATGGGGGCTGGCAGACTTTTTCAGGTTTCTTCAGAAATATTTGATTGCATTCAAGCCAAGGCTCATCCTGGGAACCTCAAGGACATTCACAGAGTTGTCTATAAGCCACCCTTGCTGTGTGGTTAAGGTGATCCTGTTGCCCAGCCTGAGGTTCTGAATGCCTGGGCTGAGTTTCCATTAGGACTATCTCTATATTTTGCTGTGTTGAGCTTTCCTTTTACTCTGACAAGTCCCTCAGTCCCTGCTGCTGAAAAACAGCCCCACAGCATGAGGCTGCTACCAGCATACTTTACTTTTGGGATGGTACTCTGCAGGCAATGAGCAGTGCTTGGTTTCCTTCAAACATGATGCTTGGAAGAGAGGTACATCAGACCACAGAATCTTGTTTCTCACAGTCTGAGGGTCCTTTAGATGCTTTTTTTACAGATTCCAAGTGGGTTTTCATGTGTTTCCATTGAGGAGAGGATTGAGTTTGGCCACACCGCCATAAAGACAGAATTGGTGGAGTGTTGCAGTGATGCTTGTCCTTCTGTAAGTTTCTTCTATCTGCATATTTGATCATGGAGCTCAGCTAGAATGACCACCAGCTCCAGGAAGAGTCCTAGTTGTTCCAAGCTTCTTCCATTATAGACAGTGGAGGCTACATGCTTCTGTGAACCTTCAATGCAGCAATTTTTTTTTCCGAACTTTTCCCCAGATCTGTGCCTTGATGCAAGCCTGTTTCTGAGCTCTACAGGCAGTTATTTTGACCTCATGGCTTGGTTTTTGCTCTGATATGCATTTTCAGCTGTTAGACCTTTTCTGAGAGGTGTGTGCCTTTCCAAATCATATTCATTCAAATGAATTTGCCACAGTTTAACTCCACTTGAAGTGTAGTAACATCTGCAAGTGAAATTTCAAGTGTCCCAGAAAAGGGTATAAATACTTAAGTAATTTAAAGCAGTTTAACATAAGGCTGCAACATAAAATGTAAAAAAAAAAATAAAATAAAATAATAATTGTCACTGTATCTCACTTTTCTGGCTATTTCTCGCAATTACGAGTTTATATCATGCAGTTCTGAAAAAAATGTTAGAATTGTGAGAAAAAATGTTAGAATTGCGAAACAAACTTAAGAAAAGAGTAATAATTGCAAGTTTTTATTTTGCAATTCTGACTTTATTTTGTGCGATTGTGAGAAAAGAGTCAGAATTGTGAGTTTATATCTCACAATTCTGAGAAAAAGAATTGCAAGATACAAACATTTATGAGAAAAAAGTAAGAATTGTGAGTTAATTCAATTGCGAGTTATCTCGCAGTTTTGACTATTTCTCGCTGTCGTAAGTTTATGTAACGCAATTTTTGTCTGAGATTGTCTCATAATTTTGACTTTATAACTTGCAATTGCGAGTTTATATCTCACAATTATGAGAAAAAAAGTCAGAATTGCAAAGTAAAAACTCGCATTTGAAAGAATCCTGCAATTCTGACTTTATTTCTCACAGTTGTGAATTTATCATGCAATTCTGAGTTTCTATCTTGCAGCTCTGACTTCATTCTCAGAATTACGAGTTTATATCACAATTCTAAAAAAAAAAAGAACTCTGTTTTTTATTCAGAGGCAGAAAAGAGCATGAAACATTTTTAAGCAAAAAAAAAAAAAAATGCAGCTCATTTTTTTTGCGTGAAAATGAATATTGAATAATGTAGCAAAGGTGTGGCAAACCATTTGTGGTTTATATTTGACCCTACTGATACAGGCTGGCTTGCTGGTGCCACTCTCTTCATTACATTAAGAGGCTCGTGGAAACTATTTTTATCCATCGCTTTTCTGGCGGAACATTACCTTTACGCACCATCATGATGGTATGTTTATGTCTGTATTTTTTTCATACCAAATTGTCACAGTATTTCCTGTTTTGGCACATAAGCTAATGTGTCTAAAGTGCTTATGACATTGGCATTAGTTCAGTAGTGTCAGTGAAGCGCTGAGGAGCCTTGGGGGGAATCTTTGGCTGCTGTCCATTAAGCGTCCTCTTGCTGGTTTAAATTATGCCCCTACAGTATGTTTCAACACACTCAGAATACACATGGTTTGACCATATGGAGGAGTTGTTCAAAATATTGCCTGCAAATGTAAATGCTAATCATGCAAATGAGCAAGCTTAAATGGAGTTAAACATAGCTACTGTAAAGCATACAGTTAAGGTTTGCATTTAATGTAAAGTTAAAGAATTATTCTTTAAGCAGTTACTGTGTGTTATATTAGATACAATCTTTACATGAATTGAAACTGTGATTCTGTAGCTCTGTCTGTATTACTGGGGGTTTGCAGCATGGCAGGCGTATTACATCAACCATCCGCTCTACACCCCACCAAGTAAGTGCTCATTATGTCACACATTGCATTAGTTTGTGAGCCTCATATTAACATCTGATTTTAACTTCTGTTTCTCTAGCCTATGGGAGACTTCAAATCTACTCTGCACTGGCAATGTTTTTGGTATGTATGTCAAAATCTTTAAATATTGGGTATTTATTATTATATTTTAAATATTAAAGGGGTCATCAGATGCTAAGTTCACTTTTACATGTTGTTTGAACATTAATGTGTGTTGGCAGTGTCAAATCTACCCTATAATGATAAAAAGTCTATGCAGTGGTTCTTAATGAATCTGTAAAAATTATATCCCCTTTTTCAAATCGAGCCATTCCGACAGAGGCCGCTTCCACGATAGGTGATTGACGTGAGTGTCTTACCTCAGATCAGTTGTAGTCCGACCCTCATTGTTTCGATGCCAGAGCAGGGATGTAAATTAGACAAGAATATCTCTGACTGAGGTGTTGTGTTGCTGTATTGTGTTTTCATGTTGATAGGACAAATGGTTGCATAGGTATAGCCATTTGTAAGTGTCCGCTCTTATAGCACCACCAAGTGGCCAAGCTCCACAATTTTTGTCCTGTGTCCTCACATTGAGCTCTTACGTAAGTGTTCCGAGTTTGGTGAAGATATCTCATTTCGTTCAGGAGTTATATGCATTTTTCTAAAAGTGGCCCTGCCCTTTCGAAAGTTTTGGCATCTCTTTGTGACGGTGAGTTGAAAGTTCAACTTTTTTTCACTCTCCACAGAATCTTTCTGCACTGGTTTGGTTCAGATCGGGTGAAAAACCTAGGACTAGTTCGCAAAATTTTTTGGAAAAATCCAAAATATCCAAAAATGTTGCCAGGCTCACAATCAAAACTGTTGCATGCGTTTGTTTGTTTTTTTTTTTTTTCGGTTTAGATGTTATGAGCCATTACGTACTTTTGATTGCTGTAGCGCCCCTGTCGTGGGATGTAAGGGATGTAAGCTAGACAAGAATATCTCTGACTGAGGTGTTGTGTTGCTGGATGTAATAATGAACATAGTGGTCGTTATTTACTCCCGACATCTAAACCGCTGAAGATGCAATAGCAGTAGCAGATGCGTTTGTTTGTGAAGGGAATGCGCCTCCCCATCTACATATATCCGTTTGTGTTCACACAAATCATCCATGATCCAGTTTCACTTACAGCAAAAGTGAGTATAAGGGTTTTTTTTATGAATCTTTGCAATCGTCTTTCCCAATAACGTGCTAGTTCACAAGTTTAGCGGCTAAACGCGGCTAAATGTGGCTAAAGTAAACAGGCTCGTCACTTCACAGAGAGAAGAGAGGGGCGGGGCCAGCAGAGCTCATTAACATTTAAAGAAGCCTCAACCAGAACAGGATGAATTTTTGCAGACCTGATTTTGGCAAGGTAAAAGGGGTGTTGTTTTACACAACCATTTAAAATTTTTAACCAAAGTATATTATGGACTTTTCATTAAGACCCTAAAAAATCATATCAACTTGTGGAAAATGGACATCCGATGACCCCTTTAAGGTACTACATTTTAATTTGAACTTTACATTAAACCATTAAACCAACAATCATTAAGTAATATGAATATGGGTAGTAGGAATAAAATTTGGATGTACTACATCCACCATGTTGATATGATCATATGACCTACAGTGTCAGTTGCATTACTTAAAGGGACAGTTCACCCAAAAATGAAAATTACCACGATTTATTCATTCTCAAGCCATCCTAGGTGTATATGACTTTGTTCTTTCCGACAAGTACAATATGAAGTATATATCACAAAAATATCCTGGCTTATCCAAGCTTTATAATGGCAGTGAATGGCTGTTGAGATTTTGAAGCCCAATAAAGTGCATCCATCCATCATAAAAAGTACTCCAC
This sequence comes from Labeo catla, assembly GCA_012976165.1. NCBI lineage: Eukaryota > Metazoa > Chordata > Actinopteri > Cypriniformes > Cyprinidae > Labeo > Labeo catla. The sequence continues at coordinate 1,454,110 of VONZ01000096.1, forward strand.
ATGGCTCCAGGGGGTTAATATAGGCCTTATGAAGTGAATCAATGCATTTGTGCCAGAAAAAGTCACCGGCTGTATTAAAAAAAAAATAATAATAATAAAAAAGAAGAAGACGAAGAAAGTAAAAGAAACTTATGTGACCATCCACTCAGATAAGATGTCATGTATCTATGTGTACAGTGGTTGAGCAAACACTAATGTTCTTCTGCATTATTTTATTCTTTTAACCGCTACAGGACCAAATGTTACATACAGTAGTGTGGCTTTAATTTTCCATAGCTGTGTTTCATCATCATCTCTTTGTTCATTTTTTCAGGTCTGTGAGTTTGGAAATTTCTCAGTTCATCTGATTTTGAATCGAATCAGCTGTAATGGTGAGTCCTAATAAAGATTCATCTCTGTAGCTGTGTGGGCTTAAATATGACCGATCAAGACAGACAAGACCTAGTAATTGTGATTAATTACCATTTCTTTGTTCCTTTTATAAAGGTATACGTGGGTGTGTGCTGTAAAATTATCGGTCACATTACCACCTTCTTCAGAGACTATGCATTCTCCTGACAGAATCTTTAACTCTCAGCTATATTGGAAATTTCCATTACCGCATTAACCTTACGCTTTTCTCACACGTCGACAGGGTCCAGGCCTACAGAGATTCCATATCCCACAAATAATCCGTTCACTTGGCTCTTTTTCTTCGTCTCCTGCCCAAACTACACATATGAGGTTTGTCAAGTTTACAAAATAACTTGTTCAATGTCAAAAAAGCAGTAAATGAGACATTCAAAATATCTGGGGATGTGCCCACACCTGTGGAGAGCAGATGTATCTCAGCATGTGAAATGTTTTTGGATGAAGTATCCTTGTGATTTAAAAAATATTGTCTGTGTGTTGTGTTAGTAATTTAAAATTGGAAAACTGTATTTATTTCCAGGTGGGAGCATGGATCAGCTTCACAGTCATGACACAGTGTGTTCCAGGTAGACATTATTCCATCACACACAATCTGCACACTACAATAAAGAGTCAAAGGCTGCATCTGAAATTGCATACTCTCCTAGAGCCTACTATATACTAAGTACTAACAGCAGTGCTTTTTCTGTTTGTTTTATGGAGAACTTGATTTAACTACGGAAGCCTGTTTTCCCCACTGAATAAAAAATAAGAAAAAAGGTTATTGTGACTTTATCTCACAATTCTCTTTTTTTTTCTCAAAATTGCTCAAATAAGTCTTGCTATTCTAACTTTAACATATCTGAGTTTATATCTTTATAACTTTATAACAGTTGCAAGTTTATATCTCTCAGTTCTGAGAACAAAAGTCTGAATTGTGAGTTTGTCTCACACAATTTTGGTAAAAAAGTCAGAATACAAGATGTAAACTCACAAATGCGAGGAAAAAAGTCTGAATTGTGAGAAAAAAGTCGCAATTACCTTTGTTTATTTTTTATTCAGTGGCTTAAATGAGCTTCCATACTTAACAGGCCAATAAGAGAATATTAACTACTACTCTTCCTTTTAATTACACAAATGTCTCAGAAATGTCTACAAACCTACAAAACTGTTTAGGTAGAGATTAGGTAGAAACTATAGTCTCTGGTTCTATGGTTCTCCACTGGGGTGAGATATCAATGAATTCGTATGATTCATGGGTTCACAGAGACCTCCCTTCAAATGCTAAGGCATTTAAACATATGAAAAAAAAAAATTATATAACAAGCCTGTAACAAGCTTTTTTGTCAAATCCAGGTAATTTACCGTAGAAATATTATGTTTCTTAACGTTTATGACTTTGCATGCTTGTTTAGAATCACCTCTTGGATGTGCTCAGCAGGGTTCGTGAAGTTTTGAGTTTTCCTTTAGGTATTATAGGATTTTAGGTAAATTTGGACCTTTGGACCTTTTCCAAACTACCCTGCTATAGCTTCCCAAAGGGTAAGAATTTCACTGCAGTAGTTTTATCCAGATTGAGTGAAAAACCTAGGACTAGTTTGCAAAAGTAGTTTTTTGTACATCTGCTCAATCACATAACAAACAATTTGATTGACAACAGTGGTTTTAGAAGTAAAGTTGTCCAGAATGAGGAGTTCTAGCATATGATATTAATATCACGTTTATGTGTGAAAAAACTCGCAATGTACAATTGTTTACAATTAAATTTTGTTCCAATCGGCCTCCCTTAACCTTGTCTAATAAGTGTTCAAACTTAATCTGCCATGTTTTTTTTTTAGTTATGCAAATGTCCTTATAGACACTTGCGGCACTTTGGACAAAGACCGTGCTCAGCGATTGTCAGGTTGATAGAACAAATGGTTGTGTAGGGTATAGCAATTTTAAATTTTTTTCCCCTCTGATAGCACCACCTAGTACTAGTTTGGTTCAGATCTGGTGAAAAACCTAGGACTAGTTCGCAAAAGCTTTTGGAAAAATCCAAAATACCCAAAAATGTTGCCAGGCAAACAGTCAAAACTGTTGCATGCATTTTTTTTTTAGACGTTTGAGCCATTACGTACTTTTGATCACCCCCGTCAGGCCGATTGGGGCAAGCCTTGGTGACATTGTCGGTGGAGTACTACCATCCCTCCACGGTTTGGCTTGCAGAATTAGTTTTACGTGGAGATTGCTGATCCTTGACCATTCTAACAATTACAATAGGGTTTCAGCGCTATGCACGTGTACACCTAACTATAAGTAAACCCTTAAGGAACAAAAATAAATAAATAAATCCATATCATGACCCCTTGAATATTCTGCATTGTGTTGGAAGAAAAGCTAAACATTTTCCACCAATGGTCTCTGACTATATTTTCTTGAGTATATATTTTGCTGCACCTGCTTGATGAGAACCATTTAATCTTTCATATTTCTGCAGTGGGAGTTTTCGCATTTTTGGGTTTTATTCAGATGACTATATGGGCTCGGGCAAAGCATAAAACCTACACCCAACAATTCAAAGACTATCCTGACCTGAGAACGGCCATCATTCCACTCTTCTTCTAGATCGTTTGGATGGAGGATGAACCTACATGCACTTTTGTCATCTGATGCCTCACCAAACATCATATTATAAGCAGCAAAATAAGTCTATTGTTTCTCTGTCAGACCTTGTGATTTATTCAAAAGATTGTGATGTACTCTCTGAAGTGTGAAATGGTAATTACTAGTAATTACATTAATTATGAAGGGAGGCTTACTAAGAATAGACTGAGGTTGTACTGCAAGTTTGAAGGAGATATACTAACAGAAACTTTGGGAGGTTTTTTTTTTTGCAAACTTAAAAATTAGCTTGACATCAAAGAGTGTAAGTTGAGTCCCAATTGTGAAGGTCTTCAGACCATCAAGCAGAAAACATGGTGTGCAGTGTGATACCGTTTTATTGATGTTGATTGTTCACTTTTGTATTTCATTAAAACATTTTGCAGAACATATCCGAGTGTTTGTAGCATAAAGATGTTACTGAAGATTTTATTTCCCAGAAACAAGTGATCATCAGTTTCCAAATGGCAGTATTTTCAAGACATGGTAAAGCAACAATCTTACAGAATAGCTTTTGACATTGAAATCTGTATTATTGCATATTAAAACTATTGCTTAAAATATTTCCTGATGAATGCAACTGAACCTCTTCCTTCCCCAAAACAGAAACAGAAATATCCTTCCCGATTTTCACTGTCTACACCATGAGGTCAAGGTTTGCCTGGTTCACATGGTCAAGTTAGCCTGTTGAGAGATGCCACAATTTACATCATCAGTGTGTATTCGCCACATGCAAAAAACACCTCAAAAAACACCTGCAAGCCAAGCATAATGCTACAAAGTGAGCGCCAGCCAGCTGACCCTGAGAAAGAGTAACAATAAAAAGTAACTTTGATGGAATAATGCAATGATGCCGTAAATTTGCATAAGTTACAGGTTCGAATTCAGATTTCAAATTCATTTTAGCTAATGCTGTTGATGTTTAAGCAGTACAAAAGCAATGTATTATTAATATCAAATATTTCATTGGATGTGCATTCACAGGCACTCCTGTAACAGATGCGCTTTGAGTCAGCTTTTGAAAGATTTGTACAACCAGGAAAAACTGCGACTGCAACTGCAAGAAAGATAAACACTAATATTTACAAATGTATAAACAAAGCCGTTTCAATTTGCATGGAAAACAAAAAGTAAGTTTTGTGTGTGGAAACTGACTATTTTTACCTGTTTTATACAACTAGCTTAAAGGGATAGTTCACCCAAAAATGAAAATTCTGGCATTAATTACTCACCCTCTAGTCGTTCCAAACCCCCAAGACCGTCATTTTTCTTAAAAACACAAATTAAGATATTTTTGATAAAACCCGGGAGCTTTCGGTCCCTGCATAGACAGGAACGCAACTACCATGTTTCAGAATAATGACTTTATTGACTTTAACAAAAATAATGACTTTTTTAAGCTTTTTTTAAGCTTATACTTTACAATTCTGACTTATTAACTCTCATATGTGAGTTTGTAACTCTGACTTTATAACTTGTAATCGCAAGTTTATACGACGCAATGCTGAGAAAAAAAACACAGCACAATTGCGAGAAATAAACTCTATTCTGAGAAAAAAAAAAGTTGGAATTGTGAGTTTGTCTCAAAATTCTGACTTTATAACTCATAACTGCGAGTTTATATCACGCAATTCTGAGAAAAAAAGTCACAATTGCGAGAAATGAACTTGCTATTCTGACAAAAAAAAAAAAGAGTTGTGAGTTTCTATTTCACAGTTCTGACTTTATAACTCGCAACTGCGAGTTTATATCATTCAATTCTGAGAAAAAAAAAATAATTGCAAGTTTATATCTCACATTTCTGACATTATAACTCGTAATTGCTAGTTTATATCTCACAATTTAGAGAAAAAAGTCAGAACTGCGAGATAAAAACTTGCAGTTCTTACTTTTTTCTCACAACTCCAAGTTTATACTGTATCATGTAATTCAGAGAAAAAAAAGGTCAAAATTACAAGTTTATATCTCGTAGTTTTCAGAACTGTGAGATAAAAAGTCGCAATTACCTTTTTTAAAAATTTGTATTCAGTGGTGGAAATGGGCTTCCATATGTGCTAACATCTAAAGTCAAAAACACTATTTATATCTTCTAATTCTGAAAAAAAAAGTCAATTGTGAGATATAAACTCGTAATTCTGAGAAAAAAAATCAACTGCGAGATATTAACTCGTAATTTTGAGGAAAAAAAAAGAATTGCGAGTTTATAACACAATTCTGACTTTATAATTTGCAATGCGAGTTTATATCTCACAATTCTGACATTATAACTCACAATTCCTAGTTTATATATCACAATTCGGAGAAAAAAGTCAGAACTGCGAGATAAAAACATGCAATTCTTACTTTTTTCTCGCAACTGCAAGTTTATGCAATTCTGAAAAAAAAAAGTCAAAATTGCAAGTTTATATCATGCAATTCTGACTTTTTTTGACAATTGTTAGTTTATATCCCACAATTCGGAGAAAAAAGTCAGAATTGCAAAAAATGAGGTCAGAATTGCGAGAAAAAAAACTTGCAGTTCTTACTTTTTTCTCACAACTGCAACTTGAGAAAAAAAAAGTCAAAATTACAAGTTTATATCTCATAGTTTTCAGAACTGTGAGATAAAAAGTCGCAATTACCTTTTTTAAAGATTTGTATTCAGTGGCGGAAATGGGCTTCCATATGCGGTAACATCTAAAGTCAAAAACACTATTTATATCTTCCAATTCTGAAAAAAAGTCAATTGTGAGATATAAACTCATAATTTTGAGAAAAAAAAAAAAGAATTGTGAGTTGATATCTCACAATTCTGACTTAATGTCTCAGAATTGCAAGTTTATATCTCACAATTCTGACTTTATAATTCACAGTTCCTACTTTATACCTCACAATTCGGAGAAAAAGTCAGAACTGAGAGATAAAATTGTGCAGTTCTTACTTTTTTCTCGCAACGGCAAGTTCATGCAATTCTGAGAAAAAAAGTCAAAATTGCAATTACCTTTTTTCAAAATTTGTATTCAGTGGCGGAAATGGGCTTCCATACGCGGTAACATCTAAAGTCAAAAACACTATTTATATCTTCCAACTCTGAGAAAAAAAAAGTCAGCTGTGAGATATAAACTCATAATTCTGAGGGAAAAAAATCAACTACAAGATATAAACTGGCAATTCTGAGGAAAAAAAGTCAAAAATACGAGTTTGTATCACAGAATTCAAAGACAAAAAAAAAATGAATTGCGAGCTGGAAACTCACAACTGTCAGAAAAAAGTCAGAATTGTGAGATAAAAAGTCACAATTACCTTTTTTTTTATTCAGTGGTGGAAACAGGCTTTCATAATTTTGGTTTTTATTTGACTTCCACTGTATTTTTTTGGTAATTAGGAACCAAATCAGTTTGGTTTCTAACATTATTCACAATATCCACAATATCCTATTCTATGTTCCAAAGCAAAAAGGTCATAGGTTTGGATCAACATGAGGGTGAGTAAATGATGACAGAATTCTCATTTTTGGGAGGACTATCCCTTTAATGCAGGCATGGGCAAACTCGGTCCTGGAGGGCCGGTGTCCCTGGAGTGTTTAGCTCCAACCCTGATCAAGTTTTATCAGAGCTGGAGCTAAACTCTGCAGAGACACCGGCCCTCCAGGACCAAGTTTGCCCATGCCTCCTTTAATGTGTGGAGGGTTTTCTTTCAGTGAATTTGGAGATTGACCTTTGGCTCAAAGTGCTATAGACTGAGGGCAGATGTTAAAAAATGTTATATATTAATGAACAAAACTGACAACCTAAAATGGATACAGTAGGTTTTGTGTATAAATACATATATAAAAAGGCTTTAGGAACTTCATAAACAACATGGTGTAATGTGCTGTCAGCCGTGAGTCCTTCTGAAGCATATAAGTTCATTTTAACTGTTTTTCGTCACAACTCTTCGTAGCGGCGAGACCTTTTTCTCTCGTCTCGGCGCTGATGCTCTGAGCTGAGTATCATCCTCTACTGACTGCTGCTTGGCAAAATTCACAAACACCTGTAAGGCAGTAAAACAGATGAGCTGTTAGTCCTGTCAGTCACATGTGCTGAGCAAATCGAATTCAATCTCGGCATGGGAATTTCAACCAATAATTCATTTCTAATGGAAGGTCCCCAGAGCACAGGATGTCATTTTTACAGCATCAAGCTATTTTTCATGTCTGCGGTGAAAGTGAAATGCTAAAATAACTTAAAGTCTTAACATGTTGCTGACAGCTGGTATGGATTGACTTGAAAGAGATTTGTTGCTTGAAGCTTTATCACATTGCAGCTGGCGATGAAGTTACCTGATCTAATGTGGTCTGAGACACAGAGTAGTCCTCAATGTTCAGTCTCTCTTTGTTGGTCAACACCAGCTGGAAGATTCGCGCCAGTGAGGCGGCGGCAATTTCGTATTGTAAAGTGTTGTAGTGTTTCTCTCGTTGTATACATCCTGGGAAACTGCTTTCCATGAAGGACTCGGCCAGGACGAGATCAGGAGACATGCCTGGTTTTTCAGCTTTAATCTTCATCGTGACTACGTAGCCACCTCCAAACCTGTCCGCAAGTGCAATCAATATGTTTAATATATGTTAAACATTAATTATTCACCCTCATGTTGTTTCGAACCTGTAAGTACTTCATTCATCTTTGATGTACTTAATTCCTTTTTTGGGCCTTGAATGTGTCAGTTAAATTGCTGGATCGAAAGCTCTCAGATTTCATTAAAAATATATTAATTTGTGTTCCAAACATGAATGAAGGTCTTACGGGTTTAGAACAACATGAGGGTGAGTAATTAATGACAGAATTTAAATTTTTGGGTGAACTATCCCTTTAAGGCTGGAAGAACAATTAAGTTGATTTGTGATAATATGGAAAAGGCATCCTTGACTTTAAATTTCAAGACGTTCTAAGAGAACATACTCACTTGTATTTCAAATGCTGGATTGTGCCCAGACACTTAAACGTCCCATTGACCATGATGGCCAAACGAGTACAAAGAGCTTCACATTCTTCCATACTGTAAATGCAAAAAATAGAATAAAAATACAAATAAATAAACCAATAAATTAAGCATTTATTGTAATATTTTAATTGTATTTAAAATAATGAAGAATAATACATTAAAATAAAAAAGAGAAATATTTTGACATTAAAAAATTATATTTTATATGCTTTAATTTTAATGAAAATAATAATTACTTATTTAAAACAATTATTTATTCAAAAAAATTGAGATGTTAGCAACAGAGATGTTGAGGCATTTAAGTCACTAAAAAAAAACAAAAAAACAACAACAAAAAAATTGTTATAACATTCATAGAGAGGTTCTCAAACTCTTTTGTCAGTAACATTATTTAGACATAAAATATATTACATTAAGTTCCCCCTGAGATTTTAAGTTAAAGGAGAACTCCAATACCAGAACAACAATTTACAGATAATGCACTCACCCCCTGGTCATCCAAGATGTTCATGTCTTTCTTTTTTCAGTCGTAAAGAAATTATGGTTTTTGAGGAAAACATTTCAGGATTTTTCTCCATATAATGGACTGATATGGTGCCCTGATTTTGAACTTCCAAAATGCATTTTAAATGCGGCTTCAAGCGATCCCAAATGTGGTTGTAAATGATCCCAGCTGAGGAAGAAGGGTCTTATCTAGAGCAACGATCGGTTATTTTCATAAAAATAATACAATTTATATACTTTTTAATGCCAAACGCTTGTCTTGTCTTACTCCGCCTGTACTGTTTTTGTTCCGGTTCATGACAGTTAGTGTATGTCGAAAAACTCCCATCTCATGTTCTCCCTCAACTTCAAAATAGTTCTATATCGCTGTTTTACCTTTTTTGTTAAGGGTGTTTGATCTTCTTTGTATGTTTACTTTGCAAACACTGGGTCGGAACTTCTGCAGCAATGTAGGATGATTTTGAAATTATTTTTGAAGTTGAGGGAGAAAATATGATCAAAGTTTTTCAACATACCCTAACTGTCTTGAACCAGAAAACACAGAGTTCAGGCAGAGCAAGACAAGACGAGCGTTTGAGATCAAAAAGTATTTAATTTTTTTTTTTTTTAATGAAAATAACCAATCGTTTCGCTAGATAAGACCGTTCTTCCTCAGCTGGGATTGTTTACAACCGCATTTGGGATTGTTTGAAGCCGCATTTAAACTGCTTTTTGTAAGTTCAAACTCAGGGCATCATATCAGTCCATTATGTGGAGAAACGTTTTCCTCAAAAAACACAATTTCTTTACAACTGAAGAAAGACAGACATGAACATCTTGGATGACAAGGGGGTGAGTAAATTATCTGTAAATTGTTGCTCTGGAAGTGAACTTCTCCTTTAATATTTCAATAATTTAACAACACATCTGCACGATGTTCACTGTTCTCTGGTATTGGTTAATGGTCACAAGCAGGGGCGGCGCTAGGGGTGGGCTAAGGGGGCTAAAGCCTTAAATGTTTTCAGTAAAGCCCCAAATATATACATATATATATATATATATATATATATCCACTCACCCTAGAACCGCCCCTGGTCACAAGACTTGCAAGTAAACAGACAAAACAATCTTTTTTATTAAGTGTTTTGTTTCCATTTTTGAAAATTATTTAATTATTTTTTAGGGCTGCACAACTAGGTCAAAAAATTATAATGCCATTATTTTGTAATTGCTACTGATTTACAGTTTTGTTTTGTTTTTGTTTTTTTGCACTATGAATCGAGCAGTGGTGTTCTGAAATGAGGATGCAAAGTCCTCAAAGGTTTTTTTTGTCTTTTCTTTTCTGTCTTTTCTTTCTTTCTTTCTTTCTTTTCTTGGTTAAATAAACATAACACACAAAAAAATAATATTCTATTGCAATATTCTATAGCAGTCAATACAAGTAATACACTATTTAGCCAAGTACGAATTTAAAAAATATATATTTTATTTGTGAACTAATGTTCAGCTATTCTTTTTAATAGTTAACATTTAATATTTTTGCATTTTTTGGATCATCAGTCCTCAAATTTACCTTAAATTTCAAGCTGATTACTCACTAAAATGTCCCATAGATCATGTTTTTAAGTCATTTTAAGTCTTATTTTGACATAACAACGTGGTCATATCTAAGTGTGCGAGTTGTTTACTTGCTTTTTTTAATTTGTCTTCCCATTAACGCTATTTTATAGGTCATTCAGACTGATTTGCGAATGCTGAACACACAAAGACAAGAGGCAGGATTTATAGCATGAACCAATCACAGCCGTCATATCCAATTTATATTGTGATGGAGGCATTGCCTCCTCTCATGTGACTTTCCCCCATTCATTTCTCAACTACCCCCCACCAAACTCACCGTACACTTTAGGGGGTCTGTTAAAACTCAGTGGGCTCAGACGAGGCGAGAGAGACGCGGACTCCAGCTGTAACTTGACCTGCTGGTGTCATTGTTGAGCGATTTATACACTTTTTAATCTTAGATTTTGTAATATTGGCATTGTTTTATTTTTGTACTACAATTTTTTTTTCTCATCCAATATTTTAAGGAGGCATTGGCTACTTTGCCTCCTCAAAGTAAACACCCCTGGAACCCACCCACTCTAAAAACACTATATTATAAGCTGTGTGCATGTAAATAAACACATTGATGCTCTACTAATTTTGACACCACAACCTTTTATATGAAAATTCAGTAAGATAAATCACCAATTCTGCTTTATTTTGATTAATTGTGCAGCCTCATTTGTGGATTTTTAATGTAAAAATGTTAATGTTTTAACTCACAAACCACTTGCAGTTCCCTCAAAAATACCCTGTGCTTCATGAACCCCATTTGGGAAACTCTGCATTAACTTAAATTCTTGCCTGTGAGATGTCAAAACGACTGCCCTCCCATCACGGATGATACTCAGAATGGCGGTCCACAGGAACCGACGGGAGTGAGGGTCCATTCCTGTGGTGGGCTCATCCTAAATCCATTTACAGGGTAAAATTATACCAGTGTTTCTGTTTTCCACAATGACACTGAGAAGGCTTAGGAAAAACATACCAGGAGTACTAGAGGAGGACAGCCAATCATAGCAATAGCAGTAGAAAGCTTTCTTTTGTTGCCACCGCTGTAGGTACCAGCACAGTTTTCTGCATATTCAGACAGTCCCAGCTTCTGAATGCCCCATTCTGCAACCTACAGAAAACATACAATCATACAGTAAACAATGATAATGATTGTAATAGAATGCTTATTAGTTAACAGAATATCAGCGACATACTGTATAAAATTAAAAGCTTGTGTAACATTGTGGTGCCATATGTTATGTCCTCAGCATGCTTATGCTTCTAAGAAGGTCAAGGATACTTTTAAACAACGTGCCTCAGAAGGAATTGGAATGAGAATGTTTTATAATCCCAGCTGCCACATTAAAGCCATGCACCAACTATATGCGTATCACGTGATTGAACAGTCAAGACTCTAGTGATTAAACTGGGAAATCTGTCAGCTGCAGGTGAGGCCAGTATGAGCGTAACCAATCAAACTGCAGAATGCCGTAAAGCATATGTAAGCCTTACGCAACTTGGCTATTTTAAACATGATCATCAAGGTATAAAAGTCTGTGTATTTTTCTTGTCAGTGAGTCGCTCTATTGAAGCGACTCCCCACCACTAATAAATGTTATTACTGAAAAATAACTGGGGAATGGTGTCTTGACAGCTAAGTGAGGCAGTAAAGACACTAGCACACACTTAGGAAGTGGTAAGGCAGTGATAGTCTCTTCTTGGATGGGTTAACTGGTTGGTTAAAGTCCTCTAAAAGCTAAATTTCCCAGCACCTTAAGGGAATAGTTTACCTAAAAAATGAAAATCAGCTACCAAAAGGTAGATGAGTTTGTTGATGAGTCATCAGAACAGATGCTCACCAGTGAATCTTCTGCAGTGAATGGGTGCCATCAGAATGAGAGTCTAAACAGCTGAACATCACAATAACCCACATGTAATCCACATGACTTCAGTTGATCAATCTTGTGAAGCGAAAAGCTGGATGTAAACAAATCAATCCAAAGACATTTTGAACTTCAAACCTTTCAAACTAAAAGATGAGTCCAAAATCGATATTGCACATCAGAAGAGATTTATGCAAAAATAATCATTTATAAGCGAAAACAGAAGGCAGTTCAATACAAACATGTTTGTTGATTTTGTTGTGAGAGGACAAAAGAGGATGGAGTTTTTCATTGGAGAAAGCATTTTCATGGATTATGGACACATGTTTTGGTCAAAAGCGATGGTTTGAAGTTAAAATGGTTTTTGATGGATTGTTTTTTTTTTGTTTTTACAAACCTTTTACAAACAAAAAATGCAGCTTTTCACTTCAAAGGATGGTAACTGATGGACTGGAGTGGTGTGTATTACTTGTGGATTACTGTGATGGTTTTATATCAGCTGTTTGGACTCTCATTCTGACTGCATAAATTCACTGCAGATGAACCACTGGTGAGCAAGTGATGTAATGCAAAATGTCCAATGAAGAAACAAACTCATCTACATCTTGGATGGCCGGAGGTCTGACTGCATTTTCCTTTCAGAATGAACTATTCCTTTAGGTCTGATTGAATATTTCTTTGATAAAGGTGAATGAAGGGACTTACTCTGCTAATCTCAGATTCAGGGATCCCGCGGAGACGGGCGTACAAGCACAGGTGCTCCCTTCCAGTCAGCAGCTCGTCTATAGCATCAAACTGAGGGCAGTAGCCCATATTTTGGTGCACATCCAGGATATTGGTGAGAATACTGAAGAAAAGCACAGTTTATGTTTAGCACTTGCAATCAATGTAAATACACAAAACTCTTTATAGTTTTCTATATTACCTGTATCCAGCTACTGACGCCTCCCCTGATGTCACATCTGTGTCTCCGGTCAGCATTTTAAAGGTTGTGGTTTTACCTGCACCGTTTACACCAAGAAGCCCAAAGCACTGCACAAAAACATATAAGTTGATTACCATATTACTGTTTAGTCATTCATTTCAGTAGTATGGCTTAGAAATAAGACATATACAGTTGAGATCAAAAGTTTACACCTTGCAGAATCTGCAAAATATTAATTATTTTACCAAATTAAGATGGATCATACAAAATGCATGTTATTTTTTATTTAGTATTGACCCGAGTAAGATATTTAACATAAAAGAGGTTTACATATAGTCCACAAGGGAAAATAATAGTTGAATTTATAAAAATGACCCGTTCAAAAGTTTACATACGTTTGATTTTTAAAACTGTGTTTTTACCTGAATGATCCACAGCTGTTTTTTTGTTTAGTGATAGCTGTTCATGAGTTCTTTGTTTGTCCTGAACAGTTAAACTACTTGCTGTTCTTCAGAAAAATCCTTCAGGTCCCACAAATTCTTTGGTTTTTCAGCATTTTCGTGTATTTGAACCCTTTCCAACAGTAACTGTATGATTTTGAGATCTGTTGTTTCACACTGAGGACAACTGAGGGTCTCATATGCAGCTATTACAGAAAGTTTAAATGCTCACTGATGCTTCAGAAGGAAACACTTAAGAGCTGGGAGGCGAAAACGTTTGAACTTGAAGATCAAGGTAAGTTTAACTTAATTTTGTCTTCTGGAAAACATGTACGTATCTTGTGTAGCTTCTGATAGGCAGTACTAAATGAAAAAAAATATATGATATTTAGGCAAAATAAGAAAAATGTACATATCTTCATTCTGTTCAAAAGTTTTCACCCCCCAGCTCTTAATGCATTGTTTTTCCTTCTGAAGCATCAATGAGCATTTGAACCTTCTGTAATAGTTGCATATGAGTCTCTCAGTTGCCCTCCGTGTGAAAAGATGGATCTCAAAATCATGCAGTCACTATTGGAAAGGGTTCAAATACATGAAAATGCTGAAAAACCAAAGAATTTGGTCATTTAACTGCTCAGGACAAACAAAAGACTCATGAACAACTATCACTTAACATGTGGACTATATTTAAGTGTCTTTTATGTGAAATATTTTATTCAGGTCAGTACTAAAGAAACAATAACATGCATTTTGTATGATCTCTCTTATTTTGGTAAAATAATTAACATTTTGTAGATTCTGCAAGGTGTATGGAAACTTTTGAACTTTAGATTTTTTTTTTTTTTTTTCGGTGATACCTCGCCTGCTGGAACTCCTACACAGATTTTATCCACTGCTGGTCGTTTTCTGCGTCTGTATGTCTAAGATCAAACCGCACACTTTTGGTAATAATGAAAAACTAGCTTGGTAATAATGGTAATTGAAAACGCTACAAATTAATCAAATAGATGCTTTTCATCTTTGTCACTTGGTGTGGTTACTTACTTTTGACAAGTCTCGGATTAGAAGGATGTCATTCTTGTTTCCTCCTTTGTAAATGCGCTCTCTCTCTTGAGCTACATCATTATCTTCATCTTTAACAGGACTCTTCCCATAGTCTGTCACCCTACACAAATAATAAACAAAAATAATAATAGTTACCATCATGTGTTGTTTTAAGATACAGTATAGCGATACTAAACACTAACCAAGTAATATTAAACAAGATCCCATTTTAACGCTAACTTTTTTTAATATTAAAAATGACATGAAACTGAGCAGAATCTCAGAGAATATGAATGTCTTTTTGTCCTCACCAGTGGTCAAGAAAAAAATTGTACTGGATGAGCAGATTAAGGATGAAATACACAAAACCCTCCACAGCCATACAGAAGAGATTCTTCCCCACAAAGTTCCATCTGAATGGATCCATGGAAAACTCCTCCCCTGTGCCAGGACAGAATTTATTATAAGAGCAGAGGGTTTTATTAAATTATATTATATTGATCAAAAGTGCCAATTTTTGTAAAAGCCTTTACTGTTTTAAATAAACGCTGTTTTAAAAAAAAATAAACAACATCAACATCGCTAATAAGAAATGTTTTTTTAAGCACCAAATCAGCATATTAGAATGATTTCTGAAGGATCACGAGACACTAAAAAATGCTGTAATGATGGCAATCACAGGAATAAATTCTAAATTATAATAAAATAGAATTAAAATTGTAATAAAACTTCACTGTATTACTGTTTTGACTGTATTATTGATCAAATAAATGCAGCCTTAGTAAGAATAAGAGAGATATCATATAACATAATTACTTTTAGAAAAACGTAATTTCAATTTAAGTGGGCATGACAACAACTGATGTATCATTATTATGTACTGTTAATATATAAACGTACCAAATCGGGCATAGACGTCAGTCACAGCCTGGTTCATGGCCATATCAATAAGACCTCGGCCGAGACAGAAGTGAGGAAAGACCAGTAACACCTTCTTCAAGACCTCATTAAACATTAGCAGGGACTGAAGTGTTTGTGAAGAAAAGCACAAACAATTACTACATAATAAAGTACTTGACTGACACAAAAACTGACACCAGAAAAAGGATTCAAAAATTACCCTATTGTTCTCAAAGAGCTCTAAGATGAAGGTGATGGCGCTGCTGTTGATACCAATGAAAAGGTTGATGCAGGAAAGGGACACATACGCTGTGCTGGGGACATTGAACATGTAGGACATGGGGTACATCATGGGCGTCACTGACCACCTGCATAGAGAAGAATGAAAAAAAAAATCACTGTTGTGCTTAGCGGATTTTCTTTAAATGAGTCTGAACCTACATAAGCCTCTGACTGACCCATAGAGAGAAAGCAAAGCAACCAGCGCTGGCAGATTGGTTGGTGATGTGTAGCACTTCTTATCAAAACCCACGAAAATGCCCACAACCATTGCTGTGCTGACAGTGTAGTTTATCTGGCACCAACAAATGAAAGGGATGTGAGCAATCAAGCAGTAATCCAAAAACATTCTGCAATGACTAATGGCTGACATTTTACAGAACTGTCCTTGTTAACACACAATGCTGACAAATCTCACCATGTCCCAGAAAAAGTTAGCGACCCAGTAGACCAGAGGGCTGACTCCACTAACAAACTGCAGATGCTTGGCTTTGGTGACACGTTCCTGAATGAGGTAGAGGATGAAGCTGGCTGGGATGAAGGACATGGCAAAGATGACACAGATGGCAACAACTGCATCCACTGATGTGGTCAGACTGTCCAAAAGGAAAAACACAAAAGACAACTTTATATGTTTTCTTACAAAATCATTATCTATACGATTGTTCAGTATTTATATTTATGCATTAAAACATTTAAAAAATAATTCAGGGTTTCTGTCAAAAGTTATTGAACAGTAAGATTTTTAATGTTTTTAAAGAAGTCTCTTCTGCTCACCAAGCCTGCATTTATTTGATCAAAATACAGCAAAAACTGTACAGTTTTGAAATATTTTTACTATTTAAAATAACTGTTTTCTATTTAAATGTTTTAAAATGTAATTTATTCCTGTGATTTCAAAGTTGGATTTTTAGCATCAGTACTCCAGTCACATGATCCTTCAGAAATCATTCTTATATTCTGATTTGCTGCTCAAAAAACATTTATTATTATTATTATTATTATGAAAAGAGCTGAGTAGATTTTTTTCAGGTTTCTCTGATGAATAGAAAGATCAGAAGAACAGCATTTATCTGAAATAGAAAGAGACTTCTTGAAAAAACATTTAAAAGATCTACCTGTTCAAAAACTTTTGACTCGTAGTGTACTTCACTGTCCAAAACTTTGGGGTCAGTGTAATTGATTGATTTTTTAATAGAAATTAATTGTTTTATTTAGCAAGGATATGTAATTAAATTGATAAAAAAATGACAAAGATATTTATACAACAGTTCTTTCTGGTCCCTGAATCTGACTGCCTGAGAGGAGTGTTATATTCTAGTGATATGTTTTCACCATTTGTATCACTCCGCCTGCTGGATTTCTCACAGCGAGTGTCAGGCGGATGCCCAAATCCACCGTAATTTCATAAATAATACTGTTTTTGTGTTACAAAATGTAGTTTTAAGAGTTTTTTAGGTGAGAATATACTTGTTTAGATATGCGGTTTGTTAATAAAGATAACGCCTATTTGAAAATTTGCTTTGATGTTTTCAGAGATGTAAGTTCAAAATACAGTGAGATTTTAATACAGTAATACAATAAGCTTTCAATAAAGAAACTCAACGTTCCTTCGTTACTAGTTGAAGTGACATTTTTTAATTAGTAATGAGGCTTGGGCTCAGCCGTTAAACTGTCAACTTGAGATTTGAATCTGTGGCGGAAGGAAGTAGTTCTGCTTAGTTCTGGTTTTTAAAGACACTCCATTGTTGTTTCTTATGTGCTTACACAATCGTCCCTTCGAACTATTGTTTAAACAAAAAAATCACAAGTAGCTGTGCGATATGGCTGTATATCGGCATGCTATAATTACCTTCGGCATGTGGCTTGCAGACTCGTGCCTGCGGCCAAATCACAGCCGTGCCGACACTACTTGTGTGATATTGCTCATTTATAATGTTGCAAAACCAGCCCCAAACTTTTAAATGTACTTTTTAATTGTACAATTTTAGTGTACATCAACAGTAATTGAACATCAGATTCACGTAATTAAACTGGTACACTGGTCGACTGACAAGTGAGTAAGATTTCAAAACATGTTGGACGTCCAAGATGGATGGTGTAAACTGGGTTTATCAGTTAAAAACATAACTATGTGATAACTGACACTCACACAGTGACCTCTGACAGCTGCTCTTTAGTGAGGTTGAGCGGGTGGTTGATGGCAGTAATGCCATACTCTGATGGATTGGCATGAGGTGGGAGGTAAGCACGGAGAATGGCATTATTTGCAACGTTCATGAAGGACACCATAGCATGCCAGCCTTTGTTGTTATACCACACCTGTGACAAGGGAGCAAAATGTCATTAGAAGATTGAAGAGAATGTTGAGAATTTGACAGTTTGTTATATAATGCAATGACATTTAGACAAAATACAGGTTATTATGTTGTGTTGTTGAATAGATGGTTTAACATACCTTAACATTGTACTCACTCTCCATGAAATGCAAGAACGTTCCAAATTCATTCATGGCTGACTTTGAATAGGGGCCCTAAGGATAAGATAAGAAACGGTATATGTTTTGTGAGCAGCATATTAAGTAATATTTTAAAATGCTTCTTATTAAAATCTCATGATCGTTTATGTGTAGTATACACAATATCGTACCCCTGTAATGTTCATCATACGTCCAAGCTGGGAAAAAACAGCCCGGATCTCCTCAGGGTCAACATCAAGAATTGGCAGCTGTCCACCAACCGAGAGTCCACCATATCTGTGTAAAAATTAATTTAATTAAGCATCTTTTAAAACCCAGATGTATAAAATATCATTGAATTTGTATCATGACAATTTAGGATACAAATGACTCATTTAGGTTCTGACTCGTCACCCATCTCTTTTAATCTTTTTGTACTAACATCACAATTAAAAGTCTTGAGACATTCTGCATTCTTAATTCTTTCATTTAGATGTGTGGGTTTTCAACAGATAATTCTAAATTGACAACTACTTGATTGTTTTATATCAGCAACCACATCAAACATCCAAACAACTACATAAAAAGAAGCCAGAAACTTTACCTTTGTTCATTCACCCAATATTTGCTCTTCAAGCTACATATGAGGACAAACAGCAGTCATTATACAAACAATAATATACAATTATACAATAATACTACTAACACATTGTAGTTTTTATAACAGCTCACCTGGTCTTGATGAGTTTGGGGTATGTCTTCAATAAGTAGTCAGAGATGTTTTTGTTTGTCATGTCAAGCAAAATGTCCCCTGTTGGCTCTTTTCTCTACAACAGAGGAACAAAAAATATCACTAAATCCACCCCCCAGTTGTCATAATCACTATTAAATTATTTCAGTTCCATCTTAGATGCTGACCTGGCGTGGTGGCAGTCCTCCCGCTCCAGCCGGACAGACAGGCAGCATGGTGAGCTTTGAATCAGTGCTGCACTCACAGGAAGGGGAGGGGTTTCTTGTATTCCACTCTGGACTCAATAAAATGTTTTGGACCTCAGGAGAAACTGGAGGAACTTCCCAGTCAGAACTTGTGTTTAGGCAGGTAATGAGGTTCCTGTGCACACATATTCACATACACAAGAGTTCAACAGTGTCTGCCTACTATTTGAAATCTGTTAATAAATAGTTCTTAGCTTTGAACTAAACCAATCTGCTCCAACACATTATCACATTACAAACACAAAGTTGATGCCAAGAAGTACAGGGAAAAGACTCACTCCAAAGGCTGATTTGCCATGCAGCGTGTTCCCATGCCAGGCTCTTTCAGCAACGTCTGTATGAAGTGCCTCATCTTTGGATGCGATGGCTGCTCATTACTGAGACACAGGAAGTGAGATGAGCCATTTTTTACTTATGTGGTCCTCAAGATAAGGGAAAATGGACCACATAAGTAAAAACGTCAAGGCTGTAATGTGATTGGTTATCAAGGCCACGTGATTCAAGTTGACCATTACGCTTTCTCCAATAGTAAGTAATACAGACCATCTCATCCCCCAATAGTAAAAAAATCTCAGGTTTTTAGCATGCCTGGTAAGAGCCTGATTAGCTGGTTCAGGTGTGTGTTCAAGTGGGGTTAGAGCTAACCTCTGCGAGACACCGTCCCTTTAAGACTGGGTTTGGGCACCCCTGATCTAAAGTAATATAAGGATGTTCCTACTAATTTAAAATTTCTGAATGTATCTATGACAAGGGATTCTAAAAATATGGCATCTTTTAAAAAGGTTAGGGGTAAGTTGAGTCAGTGGGTGCACCATCTGGGTGTAAACTGACCATCTGACTGAATCTGATTCAAACCCATGTGCAGTTTTAAAGGTAAGTTACCTCTTTTAAAAGCTTATTTAATAATCAAATTTCCTTTTACAAACAGTCATTAAGCTAACTTAAACAACATAAAACCAACCAAATAAAAAAGTTTAAATTTCAATCTTGAATTGTTTGGATTTCTGAAGCAATATGTTGTAACCTTCCCAAAAATAGACTAAACAGAGAGTTTGTTGAGTAAAGTTTAATAAAAACTGAATTAGAATGAAGGAATAAATGTCACTGAAACTAATAAACATTTTAGTCTAAAAGATTCATGGCTTGGTAGCTTTTCTGCAATGTCGAACAGGCCATTAGGGACTACAGATGGAAAGATATACATTGCCCTCCGAAAGTTTGGAAACGCCCTAGAAAAGTGGGGTTTTGGACAATATTGGCATGGATCCTTTTTAATTTGTGATAATTTTGCACTGATAAGGGACAACACAAACTACGAAAACATGTTTTATTACATAAACAGTAAAAAAAAATACAAAAATACAGCAAAATACATCAAAAATACAGCTCTGCATAATCTGGGCCTAAATTCATTGTATTCTAAACTTAACTGGCAATCAATTGTTGAATGTTTTGCACCAAAAAATGATAAGGACTTATGCTGATATCGTCCAAAACCACACTTTGCCAGGGGTGTTTCCAAACTTTTGGAGGGCACTGTATATGATTATAATGTAATGAAAAGCATCTTCTGGTTTTTATCTGAGAAGGATTTGGTGAACTTGTACACTTCCCTTATGAAATAACCTGAAAATAATATGTATATATATATATATATATATATATATATATGACATACTAAACCAGTTGTGTAATATCACATTAAAGATACCAGCTTATACTTCAGAGATTTAACCTAACTTCAGTGCCTTAAGGTGGGGTAAGTTAAAATGCTGGCTCAATTTACCCCAAAGCATTTGGTTCACTTCGCCCCATAGCTGCCATTTTGGAACAAACTAGCTAGCTTACCAGGTCAGACTAATATTTAGCTAAATGATTTGCTTGGTTTTACATGTTGTTGAATCACTTATATGCACCATAAATATTTTCAGATCTCAACAAACTTGCTTTGATGTTAAAATTCCCATGTATTTCTCCTTTACACAGTCTGGCAAAAATTATGGGCAGCTCCAAAATACATGGTCACATGACAGTAAAAGTGTATATTTGCCGAGATACAGGTGGTGGGTCAATTTACCCACTGGCACAACTTATCTCACTCTCCCCTAAGTATTTTAATCACATCTTCCATGATAACATACAGACTACCACATAATGGGCCAGATTCTGAGAACATTATTTACCTTATGAAGGTAAACTGCGGTCCATACATCCACGGAGTGAGGGTCAGACTGGGATACTCTCCAAATGGTGGGACAATCATAGTGAAGACCAAAGCAATAAGGACAAAACTGGCTGGCAATACAATCTAGAAAAAGATGACATGGGATCAGAGGAAAATAAGTAGCCAGGGCATTTTTCAAGTATGAGAGAAAGTTTGGAACAACATAAGGATGCCTAAATTATGACAGAATGATCATTTTATGAACTTAAAATGAATCAACACTATGTTCACATGGAAATGTCACCTTACCTGTGCAAGAAAATCTTTGTGGCTGCGTGTGGCATGATGAAATCTCTTGATCAGAAGAGCGTGGAACTGCTTGAGTACCAGACTGAAGCCTTTAACCTGCTTGGAGGCTCTACCAGCACTGTTGTCAGACTCCAGTAGGCCCCCCAAGCCATTAGCATCTGTAAACCAGACCAGATACGGATTAAATATTGTTAGATCTTTTGTAAAAAAAATGCATAGCTGGTCAACAGCGTAACATTCTAGCTGCTGGTTTGTCCTCCCCTGGCTAAACTGATTTTTGGAAACTTTTAAACCAGAAAGACCGCATTTGTTTCTTTAACAAGCAAGACCCTGTCGCTTTACTAGCTAAACCAGGAACCATTTTCAGCCACTCAACCAGCATGATTGATTGCTTCACCAGCACTAATCAGCACAAACCAGCCTAGACCAACATGGAAATTCACACTGGTCGAAGCTGGTCGGGTATCTGCCAAAGGCTATTGTCTCTTAAGAAGCCTCAGCTCTACACAAAGCATAGCACCTCGGTCAAATCCTTCATAGCGCCCTGTTAGCTTCTTAGCGCTAAGCAAAGCTGAGATCTGGGATCTCAATTCACCTTCAACATTACTCGCAGCTTCCCTGTCTCTCAAGCCATTTTTCCTCTGTTGTAGCATCCATTGCTCTGAAGGGGTAGGTGACCACACAGTCAAACAGTTATACACTACTGCTTTATTAGAAATATAGGATTAAAAAACTAACTTATGAGATACATTACATATCTGATATAATAGTTGTAAATATAGGTAATATGAGAACATTTACCTGGTGTGACAGAGCTGTTGGCTGCCTCTCCATCTGCTGTAACTTTTAGAAAGATCTAGATATAAACAACACAGTTTCTTAAAACATCAGTGAGCACACACTTATCTATACAACTGCAAAGTAACAACCAGTGTTTTAGTATTATTTACTGTATATACTGCTATAGTTTTTATTAATATCTAAAATCTATAATACATGACTAACACAAACATTACAGCTATATGTGACCCTGGACCACAAAACCTTCTTATGTGACCTTCTGGACCACAAAAGTCTTAAGTCGCTGGGGTATGTTTGTAGCAGTAGGCAAAAATACACTGTATGGGTCAAAATTATTGATTTTTCTTTTATGCCAAAAGTCATTAGGATATTAAGTAAAGATCATGTTCCATGAAGATATTTTGTAAAATTCCTACTGTAAATATATCAAAACTTAATTTTTGATTAGTAATATGCATTGCTTTGCATATTACTATTGATTTTCTCAATATTTAGATTTTTTTGCACACTCAGATTCCAGATTTTCAAATAGTTGTATCTCGGCCAAATATTGTCCTATCATAACAAACCATACATTGATGGAAAGCTTATTTATTTAGCTTTATAAATCTCAATTTCAAAAAAGTAACCCTTATGAATGGTTTTGTGGTCCATGTTCACATATAAATATATAAAATCTAATGACAGTTATGACTGATACTAATGGTTACTAGTATAATGCGTGAAATGTTGTCCAACCTCCTCTAGTGATGTGTCAGATATGCCGAAGCTACTGAGACCCATGTCACCTAACGTTTCCTCCAGTTCTCTGAAAAGGCTGGCATATGCACGATATTTAAAACCCTTATTTGGCAGCAGATAGGTCATCTCCTGACCGATCATTTCAATCAGTTTTGCCTCAGGTACATGATGATGAATCAGAGTAGTGATGCTCTCAACATTTCCTGTGTAGAGAGATGGAAAATAAAAAGATGTGTTTTTAAAGAAATGATGCTAAAGAGGCTGTTATAGGACTATATTTGGAGTTGTTAGTGCACTGACCATCTAGTATTCTCTCAGGCTGTAATGTGTGACTCTCCTCTTTATATCTGGTGCAGGTGGAGCAGGTACAGGAACACTCAGAAGCACAGTCACACTCATTCTGAAGAGCACAGTTGAAGAACTTTTATAGGACACCATCAAATCACTCTTAAGAATCACAGTCCAAGCTTTTTAATGTTATTTTTGGGGGTTTGCCTCTTCTTGTATTAGACAGACCTAATGGATTTTTATATTTTGTGAAGAAAATGTGAATAGTGTTTGCTGATACAAAACTATGCAGTTGCTAAGACACCATAAAATCAAAATGATCAAATAACCCTAACCCTTACTTTTTATGGAATGTTGCTGTATTTATTATACATTTATCATTGGTTTATTATATATTAAAAAAAATTTTTTTTTACAAAATTTACAGTAAAACAGTAAAATTGTTAATGTTTTTAAAGAATTCTCTTCTGCTTACCAAGCTTGCATTTATTTGATCCAAAGTAAAGCAAAAACAGCACAATTTTGAATTACTGTTACTTTTTAAAATAACTGTTTTCTATCTGACTATATTTTAAAATGTAATTTTGACTTCAAAGCTGAATTGTTAGCATTATTACTCCAGTCACATGATCCTTCAGAAATCATTCTTATATTCTGATTTGCTAAAAAAAATATTATTATAATTATTATTATTATGTTGAAAACAGCCGAGTAGATTTTTTTTCAGGTTTCTTTGATGAATAGAAACCTGTTCATAAGAACAACATTTATCTGAAATAGAATTTTTGTAACATTATAAATATCTTTATTATCACTTTTGATCAACTTATTGCTAAATAAAAAAAAGCTTTTGACTCCAAGCTTTTGAATGGTATAGTGTATAATGTTACATAAGCTTTTATTTCAGATAAATGCTGATCTTTGGATCTTTCTATTCATCAAAGAATCCTGAAAAAACGTACTCAACTGTTTCAAATACTGATGATGATAATAATAATAATAATAATGTTTCTTGAACAGCAAATCAGCATATTAGAATGATTTCTGAAGGATCATGTGACACTGAAGACTGGAGTAATGATGCTGAAAATTTAGCTTTGATCACAGGAATACATTACATTTGAAAATATATTCAAATAGAAAGCAGTTATTTTAAACAGTAAAAATATTTAACAATATTACTGCTTTTGCTTTATTTTGGATCAAATAAATGCAGGGTTGGTGAGCAGAAAAGAATTCTTAAAAAAACATTTTTTTTTTTAATTTACTGTTCAAAAACTTTTGACTGGTAGTGTATCTGTGCACATTTTTCTTGTTTAAGAAATGTTTCTATGCAGTTGCTATAGGGCTATTTCTGTGGTTGCCAGGGTGGTGTTTTAGTTCCCAGCGATTTTTCTTTCTCTTTCAATACAAGTCTGTGGGTTGTTTTTTGTTTGTTTGTTTGTTTGGCATGTTTTATCATTCACCATGTGAAAATATTTACAATTTAGACTCAAACTCAAGCTAGACTCAAACCTGTGTTTTTCATATAAACACCATAATTCAGTGTGTCTGTGTGCTATAATAACAACAGTTTCATGATTCCATGGTGAAAAAGTATTTTCTGATTTTTGGACAGATAAAAAGAGATATCCAAAATCCCCTTAAACCTTTACCTCTAATGTTCAGATTTCTGTGCTGGAAAAGTATGCAAATAAGTGTGTATTTAATTAAATAGCACCTCATTTGCATATTTAAACCTAACATTTTCAGAAACCTTGAAATGAAGTGTACTACGAATAATCATCTGGTAAAGTATTGTGATATCCATTAGTTAAAATACATTGCCTATTCACCTGTGGTGTCTTGCCTTAATTAACACAGTGACCTTTTACAGAAGTCTCTCTCACCTCCTTCTTGCGCTGGTCTTTCATGCGACGCACCAGAGTGAGGTAGAAACCCACTCCAAAGCAGTTTTTCAGGAAGAGAGGAGATCCACTGCAATGTAGTTTCCCTTTAGAGATGATTGCGACTCTATCACTCAACAGGTCTGCCTCGTCCATGTGGTGAGTGGAAAGTATTACGGTGCGACCTGGATGAGAGAGTGCAAGAGAATGATACAAATTTTTAACATGAAGATCAGTATTGTATCTTATTACACGAGCAGCTGCACAGTGTAAAGTCTCTCGCAATGACTGAAGTGTTTCATCCTGCAGTGGTTTCTTTGGTCAGAAGGTGGCAGTACCTGTTCGATATTTAAGTAGAAGATCCCAAATGGAGCGTCTGGAGTATGGATCCACTCCTGATGTCGGCTCATCCAGTATTACCACCTTAGAACCACCCACAAAAGCCATCGCCACAGACAGCTTCCTCTGCATACCTCCTATAGAGAAAGTTGAAACACACGTAATTAATTACAACACTGACTTGATAGATAAATTAGTGACTGATGTTTACTCTCACACAAACAAACACACAGTTACATACAGCAGGATGAAGCAGCATGTTAATTACACCACTGTTGAATTCTGCTATTGCTGTCTCAGAAATTAACATTGGCATTTAAAATATATGGACATTATTACCATTATGTCCATTATATACAGACAGGTTATGTAATCCTTTTTTTTTCATCAAAAATATCTTCATTTTTGTTCCAAAGATGAACAAAGATCTTACATGTTGGGAACAACATGTGGGTGAGTTATTAATGATGGAATTTTTTATTTTGAAGGGAACTATCCCTTTAAATTTAATACTCCCTGTGTTTCCTGTTTTTAAATATCTGTCTGAAAAACAGATCATCAGCAGGTGAACTTTAAGACCCCCGTCGGATTCACTTTTACATGTTGTTTGAACATTAATGTGTGTTGGCAGTGTGTGTACAAATACACCTATTAATGATAAAAATCCATGCAGTGGTTTTTCATTAATCTGTAAAAATAATATCCCCTTTTTCAAAATCGAGCCATTCTCGGATGCCTGTCGGTGTGGCGTCACACCGACAGAAGCTGCTCCTTCGATAGTTGATTGACATGAGTGTCTTACCTCAGACCAGCCTAAATCAGCTGTAACAGTCCGACCTCCCATAGACAAGAATATCTCAGATTGAGCGATTGAGGTGTTGTGTTGCTGGATGTAATAATGAACATAGTGGTCGTCATTTACTCCCGACATCTGAGCCGCTGAAGATGCAGTGGGTTACATTGTTTGTGAAGGGAATGCGCCTCCCGATCTATATATATCCGTCTATGTTCGCGCAAATCATTCGTGATCCAGCTTCACTTACAGCAGAAGTGGGTATAAGTTGTTTTTTTTTTTTTATGAGTCTTTGCGATCGCTTTTCCTAATAACGTGCTAGTTAGCAAGTTTAGCGGCTAAAAGCGGCTAAATGCTGCTAAAGTAAACAGGCTCGTCACTCCGCAGAGAAAAGAGAAGGTCGGGGCGAGCAGAGCTCATTAACATTTAAAGCAACCTCGACCAGAACAGGATGATTTTCGCAGAGCTGATTTTGGCAAGGTAAAAAAGGTGTTATTTAAACTACCATTGAGAAATTTTAACCAAAGTATATTATAGACTTTTCATTAAGACCCTAAAGAATCATATCAACTTGTGGAAAATGGGCATCCGATGACCCCTTTAACAACAGATTATTTTGTCAGATTCGTATTTAGACCAACCAGAGAGGTTCTGTGCTTCCTCATCTCGTTTATGAGGCAGTCCCAGGTCCACCAGCATGTTTTCAACCTCCCGCTCGGCCTCCTTGCGGTCACGTCCCTTCAGCAGAGAGTAGAATAGAATATGCTCCTCTACTGTCAGGCTGGGTGAAATAAAATAAAACATATATTTGAGACAACCAGACTAGAGTATTTACAATATTACGTCTATATGTAAAGCAAGAGCACTCACTGGTTGAAGAGGATGTTGTACTGTGGACACATGCCCAAAGATTGTCGTATGGCATCCATTTCTGTACGAATGTCCTTCCCATATATGTAAGCCGTTCCAGAAGTTGGTGGAAACAACCCAGTCAATATGGACCTATGACAGTACAAGTACACGTGAGAAATGCATCCAAATGACACAAACTAGGTAAGGTTAATGCTTCCATATCATTATCACAGGATAAAGAGAAGGTGAAGACGCACAAGGTGGTGGTCTTTCCTGCCCCATTGTGACCCAGAAAAGAAGTGATCTGGCCCTCATAAAAGGTCATGCTGAGACAGTCCACTGCAGGTCTTGTGTACTTAGAATACACCTTCACCAAGTCCTGCACTGACACTCCTACAACCAGACCCTCCGGTTCTGGCTCTAAAAACAGATTCCCTGCAGGAAAAAACCCATTAAGGACATTAAACCAGACAGACAACTGACAGGTTCATATACAGGTGTACAGCAATAAACCAAGGTAATATATTGTAATACAAACATACTTTCTAAAATCAATTCATTTATTGAAATTTGAATTCAAATCACATGCAGAAGTTGTTACTGATACACAGTTTGAAGTAATTCAACATAATTACAAGTAAATAATAAAGGTTTTCCATTAGTACAAGATTACAAGTACAATTTTTGCAGCAAAAGTAAAAGATGATAGATAGATATATAGATAGATAAATAGATAGATAGATAGATAGATAGATAGATAGATAGATAGACATCCTTACCATCGTGTACAGGCTGTATATCCTCCTGTGGAATCTCTTCCTGCATTTTTAGCTGTTCCTCTCGTTCTTTCTCTTTTTCCATCTTCTCTCGTTTCTCCTTGTGCTTGCATTGTTTGCTGCTGCGGGAACCATTGCATTCCCTGTGGTCCGGCGAAAGGTCACCATGCTCTGCATCCTCCTGCTTCTCCACGTTATTTACTAGAGGCTTCTCAGGGCCTTCAGAGACATGAATGTGTGTTCACAAAATTAATGTAATGTAGGCCCTGTTTACATCTGTCAACTTCTGATCAGATCATGCTAGATGGATTTTAATATCAGGTGTAAACAATCAACCATACCTGGATCTGGATCCTGTGAGGTTTCAGGTGTCGGTCTTAGCCAGTATGAGGGCTGTAGAGGGAAATAAAAGGGCCGACTGATGCCATACTGGCCTAAAAAGCCAAAAGGAAAAGAAGTGAGCACACATTCAAAGCATATTTTCTCTTAGGTTAGCAGCATTCAGTGCAGTGCTTGTAAGAAACTGACCTGGAAAGACGTTGTCGAGATACCAAGCCAAAAAAGCATAGACAACTGCATCCAATAGCATCATGCGAATAGAAGTGAAGAATGAGTACTCATCACCCTCAAGAGGACTTGTGCCAATATTGTCCCACTGCAGCCCCAAGCCTTGCTCTTCATAGCGGGACAGATACTCTGTCCCAAAACCAAAGGCCACTGGAGACAGAAAGCTCTAGAAAAGGAGGACCATTTCAAAAAACATTAACTACAGGCAAAAGCCATTTTGACCACTTCATGCTGAGAATAAAATGAATTTATTTTTGTTTTCTTAGCGCACAAAAAGCTCTCATAGCTTCAAAAAAATACAGTTGAACCACTGATGTCACATGGACTATTTTAGTCAAAAAGGTCAGAAAGCTCTTGGATTTCATCAAAAACATCTTAATTTGTGTTCTGAAGATAAACGAAAGTCTTACATGTTTCAAATGACATGAGGGGAGTAATTAATGACAGCATTTTCATTTTTGGGTGAACTATCCCTTTAAGGCCATCTTGAAAGTTTGCTGAGGCCCCCTTGTGGTTTAGAATCAGTAATTCATAAGGTTTAATTTACTTTGAATGCTGGTGTTTGAGATTGAATCAATCAGAAAAGAAGTGGAACAGCATAGTGGACTCACCACAGCTAATTTCATTTCCTTGGTAATGCGGTCCTGCCAGGCGAAACAGAAGATGTGAGGGAGGTAGAGGGTGAAGTAGATGATGCCACTGCAAGCCGCAGCCAAGTTGGCCTTGTTAAAGAACACACTCATCAGAAAGCACTGCATGATAGTGGCCACAGTGAATGTGAGTAGAAACAGGAACAAGATGATGGGATCGCTGTAATTCAGCACTTTTCCAACCTGAAGATAAAGGCGCACAACAATTAGGATACTCTTCTATTCGCAGTGTAAGCAATTTTATTATCAAACATCTCTCTTCCTTTTTTATTGCTACTGATGAGGTAATGAGGAAAGAAGAGACAGAAGACAAAAACACAGGATAAGGTCCATGCATATGCCAGGAGAAAAATGAATAAGAGCGAGTAATAGAGAGAGCAACAGTCTCCATATATGTACTAACAACATACATCCAGCAGAGGTCACAATGCAACAAATCTGAGAAAGGACCAGATGGACAAATTTCAAACAACATGGTTCATCATTCATCACATTTCTTCCTCACCATGATAATGGCAGTCAGCAGAGCGGTGCTGGCAGCCATTATGAGGAAGCTGTCAATGAACCATGTGTACCAGATGACTCCATTAGTGACGCCCATGGCTTTCAGGGTCTCCTTTAGCCTCATCTCCTTCTCCAGCACGATGCTCTTCACAATCATGGACACTGAGTAGATCCAGGCCAACACCATGAAGATGGGGAAACAGCGGTTTAGGGTCAGCATGAACCTTGATTTGGGACAAAACAAACAAGATCCATTAGACCAGTGGTCTCAAACTCAATTCCTGGAGGGCTGCACAGTTTTGCTTCAACTCTAATCAAGCACACCTGATCCAGCAAATCAAGGTCTTCAGAATTACTATAAACTTCCAAGCAGGTGTGAGTTAGAGCTGGATGGAGCTAAACCCTGCAGAGCTGTGGCCCACCAGGAACTGAGTTTGAGACCACTGCATTAGACACTGCCGTAACTGAAAGTTTCACTGAGAACCATATGCCATGAAATAATGTGAATCATTTCTTGACTTCATTAAAATGGACTTAAAGGAGAACTCCACTTCGAGAACAACAATTTACAAATAATTTACTCACCCCCTTGTCATCCACGATGTTCATGCTTTCTTTCTTCAGTCGTAAAGAAATCATGTTTTTTATGGAAAACATTTCAGCATTTTTCCCATGTAATGGACTGATATGGTGTTTGAACTTCCAAAATTCAGTTTAAATGTGGCTTCAAACAATCCCAAATGAGGTTGTAAACAATCCCAGCCGAGGAAGAAGGGTCGTATCTAGCAAATCGATTGGTTATTTTCATTTAAAAAATACAATTTAAATACTTTTTAATCTCAAACTCTCGTCTTGTCTTGCGCTGCCTGATTTGTACAATTTTTAATTTTTGTTCTGGAAGTGGACTTCTTTAAGCATGTGTGATGATATGGAATAGGGTTAGTTAGCCCTTTTTGGCCACAAAAGTTTTGTCATCACTCACATGTCATCCACATAGCAGGGGTAGGGCATCTGCTGCAGGTAAACACCTAGAGGCCAGTCATGACCTGTGTGTAACTTGAGGATTCCATGTTCAATCATGTCCTGCAGGTAGGCAAAACCTCCCCAGATGTAGCGATGGTCCTCCACAGGGTCTGCCCTTGGGCCAGGGTCCCAGTATCTAAGAGAAATGGAGGGTGGTAAACTTTTAATTGGTGCTATTTGAAAAGTTTTAAACATGACCAAAAACAAGAACACAAAATGTTTCTTGAGCACTAAATTCATCATATTAGAATAATTTCTTAAGGATCATGTGACACTGAAGACTGGAAATTCAGCTTTGCCATCACAGGAATAATTACATTTTCAAATATATTCAAATAGAAAATATTATTTTAAATTGTATTTTTTTTATACAATATTACTCTTTTACTGTAAATGCAGCCTTGGTAAGCATAAGAGACTTCCTTCTACAACATTACAAATATCATAACAATCCTAAAATTTTGAACATTTGTTAAAGAGGTCATCGGATGCCCATTTTCCACAAGTTGATATGATTCTTTAGGGTCTTAATGAAAAGTCTATAATATACTTTGGTTAAAAATTCTCAATGGTTCTTCTCTCTGTGGAGTGACGAGCCTGTTTACTTTAGCCGCATTTAGCCACTAAACCTCCTAAGTACCACATTATAAGGAAAGGCGATCGCAAAGATTCATAAACCCTTATATGCACTTCTGCTGTAAGTGAAGCTGGATTCGCGCGAAAACATAGACAATATGTAAATCGGGGGCGGCATTCCAGCTGATCTGAGGTAAGACGCTCATGTCAATCAACTATTGTGGGAGCGGCCTCTGTCAGTGCGGCATCTGAGAATGGCTCGATTTGAAAAAGGGAATATTATTTTTACAGATTAACTAACCACTGCTTGGATTTTTATCCTTATAGGGTAGATTTGTACATACACTGCCAACACGCATTAATGTTCAAACAACATGAAAAAGTGAACTTTGCATCCGATGACCCCTTTAATGTTTTTCATTGACAATTTTTCTAAGTTCAGTAAAATATAACATTTCCGCATCTGCATTATTCACACAAGCCTATTTATTAAAACAATTATTGCAATTGACCGATGACTACTTGTGTCATTAGGCTGCTCTGGGACATCCTTAAAATTCAACCTTCTAGCTCACTGGGAAGACGTCTATAATGTGTATTTTCAAGTTCTTTCAAGGGGTTAGTGAGATATATAAGTATTTCATCACTATGAAACTTTAGAGAGTGTTAAAAGTGTAGAAATTTCAACCTCCCAGTCAAAGAAAGTCAAAGCCAAGAAGTTTCCTACATATTTAATCATAATAATGCTGATATTTTGCAATACTAAAAGCCTGAAAATGTTCTTTCAAAATTCACAGAATATGCTTAAAATGAGTCCAAACTATTTCAGTAGGAGTGCCAAAATCACAATTTGTAATTCAATTCACATTGTTTGTTTGTATTGGCTGCACTTTGCATTATGCCCACATAATGAAAACACAATGAACCCACAGGCCCACAGTGTGATCCGATCCTTGGCTGTTTGTTATCTTCTGTCAGAAGGACGGCTACAGTGAGATCTGACCAGACTAACACCTGCAGGCATGTTTTGTGCTCCACAGAGACTCTCAGTAATGAGTGGTGTCACTTTGCAGTGCACAGCACACTGGAGCTCCACGTAGGATGTGTGATTGTGCCAGCTCTTTCTCTTGCTCTAACAATAGTGTGTTGAGCAGCAACACCTTACATGAACAATTAAGAGAAGATCTTCTACTCTCTACTTACACAATCAGTTTGATATAAAACCTAAAGCAGAACATGTACTGTGAAAGATGAGACATGAACTTATAATCTAATGTTCCTTCAATGCTCCCTCAACCCTGGTCACATTAGAGTTAAAATGAGATTTAAGTAAGTCCAGTGAATGCCAAAAAGGTTTCTTTCGAATAAATACATTCAGGTTTACTGTACTGCACTTTAATGGTCTCATGAACCACCCAGTCCTAAAGTATAATAAGGAACAACCCTTAGTAGATCAGATGAACAATGAAGAAGTTTCAACCTACACAATTATGAATGACCTCTTACCTGTCTTTAATTTTGTTGGTACGTTCCACTGCATCAATGTCCATTCGGATCTTGAACTTGACGTGGCGGGGCAGATCTGTGGTCCAGGGGTACATGTCCATGAAGACCAGACCTGCCCAGAACTTATTCTCCCCCAACAGGTGCAGAGCTTGATGGGTCATCAGATTCTCATCCATGTGACCCACAAACTTATCCAGACTTATACACTGATAAGATATAAAAATAACAAGGTAAGTGTAAATGTGTGGAAATGGAAAACAATGTGTTTAAATGCTGAATCCTGTTTGTTCTTGTGGTGGCATTCATATAAAGTACGGTGGATCATATATAGATTAACAAACGATTCAGGACTAGTTACAAATCTTATTTTATTACTAAATAGTATTTAGGTACTATTATTACTATTTATTTATTGCTTGCCAAAAAATATTGAAAACAACAAATGTGAAAATAAGACATAAGCAAGTGCTGTTGCCCCACTGAATGAATCTGTTGAGTAAATAATTGTTTTACTGCTGAATGAATCAGTGTTTTTGAAGAAATTTGTTAGGTAAATGATTGTTTCACTTTTGAATGAATCTGTTGAGTAAATAATTGTTTTACTGCAGAATGAATCAGTGTTTCTGAATAAATTTGTTAAGTAAATGTCTATTTTGCTCTTGAATGAAGCAGCATTTTTGAATGAATCTGTTGAGTGAATGATTGTTTCCCTGCTAAATGAATCAGCATTTTTGGATGAATCTGTCAAGTGAATGAGTGCTTTGGCCCTAAATGATTCAGTGTTTTTGAACAAATTTGTTAAGTAAATGATTTTTTCACTTTTGAATTAAACTGTTGAGTGAATGTTTGTTTCACTGCTGAATGAATCAGCATTGTTGAATAAATCTGTCAGGTGAATGATTGTTCTGCTCCTGAATAAATCAGTGTTTTCTAACAAATGTACTAATTAATTAATTAATTAAGTTAATTAATTAAGTGATTGTTTTGCTCTTGAATGATCAACATTTTTGGATGAATCTGTCAAGTGAATGATTGCTTTGCTTCTGAATAAATTTGTGTTTTTGAACAAATTTAAGTAAATTATTGTTTCACTCTTGAATTAATCTGTTGAGAGAATGATTGTTACACTGCTGAATGAATCAGCGTTTTTGAATCAATCTGTCAAGTGACTGATTGTTTTGCTCCTGAATGAACCAGTGTTTTTAAACAAATTGGTTGACTGGTGTAACAATGTAACTGCAGAAAGATTCACTGTAAAATTCTTACCACTAACGCACAGACTGACAGTTGGTCTAAAGCACACAAACACAGCAGCCAATCAAATCAAAAAAGACTGGAACTAATCATGTTGTATAATAATGTGTATGTAGACATTGGTATTTAAGTGTGTCACGTTTTCAAGAGTCGAAGCAGTTTTCCATGTCATTCTCAAAGCACTCCAATGACATGGGAAAATCACAGAGTCTGTGTTGGCTCTTCACTGGAGGACTTCTGTACAATAGCTGAGTGAACAGCTTGCTCTTACATCACATGCCATCGCACTAGAGGCGAGAGGCCTCCTACTTCATGCGCACCATATCTAATGGAGTCATTCACAGTAATGTACAATGCCACCAGAGGTCCTGAACAAACAACTGAATAGAAAGATTCAATGGGACCCCCTGCAGGATTCACATGTTCTCAACACATTTCAATTGAAAAACACAACATTCACATTCAGAGGCACTGAAAAATCACAAATAAACTAAAACTGAGAGAACACAATTATATTTTTTTCAGTGCCCAATGGTTTCATAGCTGTTCAAGGTAACATCTGAGCAGGGCTGAAGGGTGACAGCTATAGCTAATAGGCTAAATGGGTAAAGTTTGTTTGTAAAGCACTAAGGCTCGCTGCTCAGATTGAGACAAAGAGAGGCTGGGTCACTCTATGATAGCCCTCTCCCACCATTGCCGTCCCACTCTAATCAATTTGCGAGAAGAGGCCTCCAGCTTACGGGACAGGGGCCGGTCATGGCTGGGGAGGTGAGGTAACAGAGTGAAGCTGAGTGATTTGCCCCTCTTGTTTCTCAATGAAGCCCCCCGTCCACAAAAACAACACGGTGCTGGCAAAGGGTGGCTCTCCCACCCACTCCCCACTTAATCAAAGCGGCACAATAGAGGGGCCTGCATGCTGTTGACAGCTTGCTTGTTCTTTTCCCTTTCACCCATCTGGCCACGGTGGGCTCTATATAGCCGTGCTAAGTGGTCTTTCTTGTGGTGATGTGCTGAGAGCAATCAGCACTCCGCAGAATGAGAGCTGTGGTGCTCAGAGCTAAAGAGCCTCATTCTGTCAAGTGAAGAACGGCTAGGCTGGTTTGAGGAGATGCTCTACATGGGAGCATCATTACACCTTGCTAAAAGGGCTGGAGCCCCTAATCTGGACAGAGCTGAATGTTTTAGGGGCAAGGTTAAAGGATGTAAATTTTTTTGGATCGTTAAAGATACTTAGCAATATTAATATACTACAGTGCTAAATAATATTCCTTTTACTCCTTTAATTAATTTCATTCCTGCTTTCACTTCAAACTGTGAATGTTTTTTGAATGAATCTGTTGAGTAAACAATAACTGTGAAGTAAACATTTACTTTTTGTTTAAGTTTTGTTTAAAAACACTGATACATACTGGAATACAACAATAATTTGCTCAACAGATTTGTTCAAAAACACTGATTCCGTCGGCGCCAATAGCCTCACGGTTAGTGTGCCGACATACCGTGCAACAGCGCTCATGGCGACCCGAGTTTGAATCTTGGCCTGTGGTCCTTTGCTGATTGCCCTCCCCTCTCTCTTCACCCAATGTTTTCCTGTCTGCTCAACACTGTCCTCTCCAAATAAAAAGCCTATAAATAAATCTTAAATAATAATAAAAAAACACTGATTCATTCTAGATCAAATAAATAATTTGCTCAACAGATTCATTCGAAAACACTGATTCATTCCTAGATCAAACACTTACTAGCATTTAGCTTAGTCAATGATTCATTCTGGGAAACGTTTCAGAATTAATCAGTGTTTTAAAACGAATATGTTAAGCAAATTATTGTTTTATCCTTCCAGGATGAATCAGTGTTTTTGAATGAATCTGTTACAAACAACGTTTTACCTTACAATGTAAACGTCTTTAAATTAATCTGTTGAGTGAATTACTGTTTTAGTCCTCCAGAACTAATGTTTTTGAACAAATCTGTTGAATGAATTGTTTTTTTCCCAGAATGAATCAGTTTTCTTTGAATGAATCTGTTGAGTAAGTTATTTTTATCTGAATGAATCAGCAGCTTTTGAATGAATCTGCTGAGTAAAACAATAACTGTGAAGTGAACATTTACTCAACAGATTCATTCAAAACACTGATTCATTCTAGTTCAAAACAATAATTTACCTGTTTGAGCTTGTTAGCACTGATTCATACTGAATAATACAATAATTTGCTCAACAGATTTGTTCAAAATCATCGATTCAGCCGCACCAATAGCTCCTCGCTGGTAGTGTGTCGACATACAGTGCAACAGCGCCACGGCGTAATCTGAAATTAACTCACCGGTCCTTTTGCCAATTGCCCTCCCCCTCTTTTCACCCAAGTAATGTTTCCGTCTGCTCTACACCGTCCCTCTCCAAATAAAAGTATAAAAAGCCTAAATAACAAATCTTAAAATCAAAACACTGAATCATTCTAGATCCAATAATTTGCTCAATTAGATTTGTTCAAATAGTGATTCATTCTGGAACAAACAAAATGAATCAGTGTTTTTTAATGAATCTGTTGAGTAAATTATTGTTTTGTATCAGAATGAATCAACGAATCTGCTGAATGACTATTGTTTTGTCTCAAACAGAATTAGTGTTTTGAAATTCAATCTTTGAGTAAATTATTGTTTTGTCTCCAGAACCATTTGTTTTTGAATTAATCTGTTGGAATTAATTGTTTTGCTCTAGAAATGGTGAATCAGGTTTCTTTAAAAGAATCTTGCTGAGTGGATTATTGTTTAAGTTCCAGAATGAATCCGAAGCTTTGAATGAATCTACTTAGTGAATTATTGTTTTCGTTCCCACAATGAATCAATGTTTTGTTCCAGAACCAGTGCTTCTTTTTTGTTTTGTTTTTCAATAAACGCAAATGAATTATTGTTTTGTTTGTGAATGAATCAGTGTTTTCGAATGAATCCACTGAGCAATAATTGTTTCGGGCTTCTAGTGTCGGTTTATCGAAAACAGTCACTTGACGCCACCTACTCTGTGAAACAAACAGAAAAGAGTTATTGTAAAATTAGCTGAAAATAATGATATCACAATGTTAAATACATTCATCCTCAGTTTTAATGTACACTCCACCTGAGAAAGTGTCTTTAAGTTGAAAATGCTGAAACTGGTTTCAAACAAGACATGTCTGAATCCAGTGTTTGCATTTCATTCTTCTGACTACAAAAATTTCATGGTTTGATTTAAAAAAAAAAACTAATTTAAGAAGAAAGAGTATCTTTTATTTATAAAATGGCAAGCCATTTATATATTTATTTGCTTGTTTGTTTGGCAGTTCTAACTTTTTCCTAAAGTTAAACTGAATCACAACTGAATTCTCTTACTCACTGTAATTGGTTGAACATTCGAATAGCCTGATCAAAGGTCTGGAAGACATCTCCAGTCAAAGTTTGTCATGTTCATATATATCATCTGTCCTGCTCTGGGCCATTGTGCAGGAAGTTAAGAATGTCTTTGGTTGAGAACTGTGTTTCTACAAGACGCTTCGTCCAAAAGTCCATCACTGTGGGTTTCTAAGTGTCCTACAATAGGGTGGAAAGAGAGAAGGACAGTTGTGAGAATGGTTGTGAAGCTTATTTTTTTTTTAATGTAAATCTTTTGTAACGTATATATTTTACTGTAACTTGATCAAAGTAGTGCATCTTGCTACATTTATAAACTCCTTTTGAACTGTAGTGTATACAAATACAGAGGTAATGAGAATGGATTCACTTATAGATACCGTATCATGACAGATAATAATAACATGACATCGTAATCCCATGAGATTATACAGAGACTAAAGGAGGACAGTGGATTGTATATTCAGGAGATTATTGAATAATGTGGCATGTGGATAAAGAGAGGTGTGTGTGTGCATGTGTGTATGAGATAAAAGAAACAGATATGTTACCCGTATCATGTTCATTTGCCTGTTCTGAAAGAATTCCCAGAGCTGTGGTCCCACCTCTTCCCAGACCTCCCATTTTCATGCACCTCTCCAGTCTCCCAAAAGTAGTGTTGGCCTGAGAAAAACACACACACACTAATCTTATGCACTGTCAGCGCCCTAGTGCATGTAAAGGGCACCTTAACTGGTCTAGAGGGATGCACACAATAACCAAACAATTGACTCAGCAATGTTCCAGCTCATTGAAACAAAACAACTTTCCAGATGGGAAAATATAAGTAGCTCCTAACCATTTTCTTTAATCAAATAGCTGCATCCTGGTGAGGAATAAGAGACTCATATTTAAAACATTCCAAAAATCTTACAAACCCTAAACTTTTGAATGGTGGTAGGCCTATGTGGATTTGGAATTTGGGCATTTCATTGTGCATGTGAGAGTGGATATTTGTATTCACACTCTTTTTAATATCTTCCTGACATGGGAGTCTGGGGTGCAAGATCTTCCCTCACTGAGGTCATTGAATTCCACATGATTTCAGAACAGGGTTCGACTCTAGGTTCCAGACCATCAGTGCATTACAGAATGGAGCTGTGGGCCAAAGAGAGAGTGAAAGAGAAACACAAAAGAAAAAGAAAGTGAAAAGAGAAATTAAAACAAATCGAAAGTGAAAGAGGAAAAATTAAAATTAACAGAACAGACAGATCATCAGCCTCACCTAGTCCTACATATGTGTAGCTGTCGGTCCCCTTGAGTTGTTGATGCCTAGAAAGCCTTGTAGTTATTGCTTGTCCCCATACCACCAAAGGAGAAACCTGTGTGATCTCACTCAGGGTATCCGCAGAACAGATTTGGATTACAGTGGACATCAGCTGACTTTAAGGATCTAGGGACCCCCGCCCGAAGATGGGGTATAAGACCCGCGATCAAGTCCTGAGCCTCGGCCTCCAAGTAAGCTGTGTGAGAAGAAGGCCATTTTAATAAATATAAATTTATACAGTCTGATTTAAAAATAAACTCTACATAGCAGAAGCATAGTATGTACAGGACAATTTATACAAGAGACTGTGGGCAACATAGCTGTGGAAGGCCAGATTTTCAACATATGATAATTTTTACTTCAGTGACCTTTTGACCCTTTCATTTTATGGAAATAGCAACTTGAAATTCCATTGAACATCTCCTTTAATAATTCAAGAAAGTAATAAGAAAAAGACATACAGTCTCTCCACAAGTATTGGCACCCTTTGATCTGCATTATTTATCTTTTTGATCTTCATTCATACAATTCACAAAAATTCTAACCTTCCATGAAAGTAAAACAATTGAAAGTGGGGAAATCTCATTAAGGAAATAATTTGATTTTTACAGCCACAAACACATTGGCACCCCTAGAAAGTATATTAATATTCCTATCTGTTTTACATTTTTTAGCACACCAAGGTGACGAAGCATGAAATTGTCCGAAGATGACTTCTAGGTTCCACAGGATTATAAATATGAGGGAACACAAAGGCCAGTTTCCTTTTAATCATCCATCACAAGGAGCAAGTAAGAAGCTAAGATTGAAATCCTCATTTACACCAGGGCAATAGATCTAACTCAACTAAAGGTGTTACTTAATCTTCCAAGTAAGAGGATGTGTGTCTATGTCGGCCCCAATGCACAGTGAAGAGGAGAGTTTGAGTGACCAAAGACTTCCAGGGATCACAGCCAGAAAATTTTGCAGAGGTTATTAGTTGAGTATTGCGTCGAAATTCACAAAACAGCCTTTGAAGGGGGTCCCCTGTTAAAACTCACTTTTTTTTTGTCAGGTTCCCCTAGTAAATCTCAGATTTCAGGGGCTAAATAGGATTACTATTGGGGTTGTTTCCAACCCGGACATCAAAAACAACCCTATGACAACAGTGTTAAAGAGGCCCACCTGCAGGAATACACATAGACTACACACTGCCTACATCACTACATGTTGCCTGTGAGGGTTTCAAGAAAACCCTCCCTCAGCCATCCAAACAAACACCAGCATATTCAGTTGTCAGACACCACTGGAACATCAAATAGGACTGGTTCTATGGTTAGATGAAACCATGGATTCTATCAAATAACTACAGATAAAAAATCTAAACTTTGAATGCATCTGTTAGAAATCTTATTATGGGTTCACAAAGGGTTTAACTCTCAAAGACTATCATCCAAAACAAACATCAAAATAAACACAAAATGTAACTAAGCACAAAATGAAGCTTCGCTATAGCCGGCCCCAGTTCCCCTGACCTGGAACCCCAGGAAATGAGTGGGGTGAACTAAGAGAAGAAGCTCCAACGTGAGCTGGGAATCTGAAGATCTGGATTGATTCTGTATGAAGGAATGGTTCTGATCTCTCAGATGTTCTCTGAGAAAACTCAGAGCTGTTATCTGGGAAATGACGCTGTGCAATTGGGTGCCAATAATTTAAAATGTTCCAAACTAGAGAAAAACGCTTATTTTATAATTAGATTTTTCTCTCTCCACTTTTCCATTGATTTAATTCAATAATAGGTTTTGAATGAAAGATCAAAAAGGATAAACAATGCAAAATTATTTTCACAGACACACCTTTGTTCATATTTACCAACAGTGCCAAAATTGTTTGACCTGTAGCCTCGGCCCAAAACCTCCATCCAGGTTAATATGTTTTATCTGCCAGACACTATTCTTAATACACGTATAACCTAAAGACGCATATCCTTAGTAAGAGGGATATCCCTAAATAAACCTCCTTAGGCATAGTTGTGGCTGAATTTGGCATCCTGGAAGTTAAAATAAGGTAAGAACCAGGGTTTGTAATTAACCACTTAAACGTTGCATGAACAAATGTAATCCAAATGAACTCTCTCTCTCATGTATATAAATAAACACATAAGAAAGATATTTTTGTCCATAGCATGCCCCAGTACAGGTTTGAACCCATTTCATTGTATGGATAATATTCAACATCTTTAAAAATATCTTCTTTGTTCTCCACAGAACGAATTCTGACTCCAGACTAAACCACAAAGCTTAGCAAGTACCACTCTCAAAAATACAAGGCCACCTGATTATCGAGGTGAACGTGGAGATTCAGCACTTTTCCTCTTGTCATGAACTCCAATGCACACCATATGTTAGCCATAAAATAAGTCAAAACCAGGTCAAGATTAAGGTGGTGAAAACATGAAGATTTCCATAGAGGCTTTCAGTAAAGTATGAGAATGAGTCATTGCTCAACCTCCACAAACTAACACTTCTTAGCTCCCTACTTCCCATTCATACACATTCATACTGAGATGGATTTAGTGATGGGTGATAAGTATTAGTTGGCCAGGCTTTCTGTCACCCGAAAGCAAAAGGGAAAGAAATGCACCCACCTACAGGATGACCTCAGTGGAATGCGCCACATATTTGTCGAAAGGAATGATGATACTCTGCATGTACACACACATGAACTTGTCATATAAACACTTTCTGCCGCCATAGCACACACAAAATGAGGTTGTGACTTAATAAAGAACTGAGGTTCTGATGTGTGACAAAAATGATCCATAACACATGCTTTCCTACCATCTCTGAGTGTTCTAAAGAGCTGAGGGGAAGTGAAGAACTTCCTGGATGCTAAAATAAGGGTCTTAAAAGGGGAGAGGAGAGGAACTGAGCTTTCTGGCTAT
Source organism: Labeo catla (assembly GCA_012976165.1). Taxonomy (NCBI): domain Eukaryota; kingdom Metazoa; phylum Chordata; class Actinopteri; order Cypriniformes; family Cyprinidae; genus Labeo; species Labeo catla. The sequence continues at coordinate 1,495,751 of VONZ01000096.1, forward strand.
CGTACTCCTGAAGCTTCATGGTCGGACAATGCTGAAAGCACTGACCCCAGTACCAGGTATAGGTAATAAGGTCTATCCCGGCCAGTGGGTTATCCATCACCATGGGCAACTGAACAATAGAGAGAAAAAGAGACGCTTTGAGATTATAGTAACCTTATGTGAAATGCATTCATGATCACAAATGTGCACAAACCAAGTAGAAATGGAATGTAGCCAAAATGATTATTTAATTGATTTGAGTGCATAATTCTAAACATGTTTTAATACCTTCCTACATTACAGGATTTAAATACCGTCTTGAATGTAAAATTGAAATACATACAATATCAAACAAATGTTTTTGAAAGAAGTTCTTTATGCTCAGAAAGCTGCATTTATTTATTTGATCATATTTATTTGAAAAAATAGAAATACTGTGAACATATTGCAATTAAAATAACTGCTTTCTATTTAAATTATTTATTTAATCAAAATTAGCTACAAAACAGAAATACGGTGCAATATTATTGAAATGTAAATTAACTGCTTTCCATTTACCACACAACTAAAATTATAAAAAAAAAACAGAGCTACCTGTGAAATATTACTGTTTAAAAAATACCTGCTTTCATTTTAATTATTTATTTAATCAAAATGACAAAAACAGAAATACTGTGAAATATTGCAATTAAAATAACTGCTTTCTATTTAAATTACGATTAATCAAATTACAAAAAACAGAAATACTGTGAAATAATATTATTGAAATTTAAAATAACTGCTTTCCATCTGAATTATTTATTTAATCAAAATTACAAAAAAAAAAAAACAGAAATACTGTGAAATTTTACTGCAGTTTAAAATACCTGCTTTCATTTTAATTATTTAGTTAATCAAAATTACAAAAACAGAAATACTGTGAAATATTATTGCACTTAAAATAACTGTTCTCCATTTGAATTATTTATTTAATCAAAATTAAAAACAGAAATACTGTGAAATATTACTGCAGTTTAAAATACCTGCTTTCTATTTTAATTATTTATTTAATCAAAATTACAAAAAAAAAAAACAGAAATACTGTGAAATATTATTGCAATTTAAAATAACTGCTTTCTACTTGAATTATTTAATCAAATTTACAAAAAAACAGAAATACTGTGAAATATTATTGCAATTTAAAATAACTGTTTTTTTTTTTATTTCTAAATTTCTTTATTAGTGTCTATATATATATATATATGAGGAGCTCTTTTCCAAAACGCTATAAATCCATTTTGATTAATTTGAGTAAAAATGTGTTTTCTTTACCAAGAAAGTGGGAAGATGAAAACCACTATTTTCTGTTTTGAACTTTCACATAGCATTTTTGGGTTATAATAACATAAAAAATTCAAATCTAGATTTTGATTTTTCAAAGATTTATTATAAAAACTGATTATTTTTCCCCAAAATGCAATAAATCCATTAGGGGTCTACACTTACTTTTCTTTTTAGAGAAAGTGTAAGTGATGGAAAGAGATGGCATAAGTGCAATCAAATTCATAAACTCTTGTTGAGATTAATGTTTTAAATATACAATTTTGAACATAGAAATATTAAATGATTTTAATAACTAAAAAGAAGATAAAAATGAAATACTGCCAGTAGGTGGCGGTAAGTCACTGATTTAATTTCTGAATCATATCATTCATTTGATTCGTTCGAACGGCTGATTCATTCAGGAATAAAGCAAGTGACTCTTTTTATGAATGGGTAATTGATTCATTGCCTCACTAGAAAACGCATGTTCATTCGTAAACGAAACACCGCTGTGTTTTCAAACTATTTTTGAAGAAAAAATAGAGCAAAATCAGGCAATAGTGTTATAGTCAGACAGTGTAAGTCACTTAATATTAACTTCTTGTTTATTTAACTGTTGTATTAAATCAATATCTCATTTACAAACTCCCTTAAAAACCATTAAAAGCTGTCACTCATCTTAGTTCATCGCGATCTCACAAAATTATAATCAACGAAACTCTCTACACTGCTCAGTGAATCTCTTATTTACACTCTCTCTACACTTTGTTTATGAAAGAATTCGTCAGATATGTCTGTGATACATTAGTCAACGTTGAAAACTAGGATGCGGGGTGTATTCAAAACGCCGCCTTTACAATGCGTGAAATGCTGCGCTGTGATTGGTTGAGCGGATGTATCGCATTTTGCAGACAAGGGAAACTGGCGTTTGTCGCGGTTTGGAAAAAAAGGGAGAAAACATGACAGAATAACACGGCGGATATTGCATTTTGGGTTAAATTAAAAACTGTCTTTTCAATAACGACCAGATACAATACTGATTTTGGCAGGAACTCAATTTTGTAAAAAATGTAGTAAAATGTAGTAAAATTTTTTTATATATATATATATATATATATATATATATATATATATTAATTCATAAAAAATAATAATTTTACTCCAAACTGAAAAGATGTTTGTTTTCACAATCCTTCATCAACTTGCTCTATGAAATTACTTTCTTTTGACACCAGGCTATACAGGCAATTTAATAATGTTAATCAAATGCCAAAAAGCTATCTGAGCAATGTTCTTGATTTATTGTGGTATATAAGGTCCACTTTTCACCATTCAATCATTCATCCAAAGAATAAACTCCCACTCTAAATGTTTGCTCAATATTTATCCTGTTTTACTCTAAACTATTACAGAAGTAAAATGGGTTGCAATCATGTCCTATGCTGACTTAAAAGCTTTGGGCTTATGAAATTATGAAGCAGATGAAATCTAATGTATAATGTCAAGTGTAAAATCATTGCACAGTGAATTGGTGTCTAAGACATGAGTAGAGAGATACAATAAAAGCAACAGATTTCCCCCGAAACTGAACCATCATAAAGAGAGAGCAAAACTGCATAAAAAACAGCAACTGCTTCCACAGCCGTCCTCAACATCTAAGGGTGTGTCTTCCTTAATCTCATTAGTAAATGAGGCCAAGCAGTGTCATCATGCTAACGCTACCATCTGCTTCAATCTAACCCTAGGTAAACCTCACAGGCAGGCAGACAGAGAGAGAGAGAGAGAGAGAGAGAGAGAGAGACTTAGAAAGAGAAAGCTGATAAGTAGTGTTGTTTCAGCAGTGGTATTCATAGGCCTTCTAAAATCCAACAACAGGTAAGTAGGTCTGGCTCACGATCCACATTCTTAGTTTAGAGCACCACCTGCGAACACTTATGATGTGTTTAGAAGAGCTTTTCCATAATTCCAAGCATGTGACACATCATGTGACATTCACACAGCTCCTGAGGAGGAGACCATTGGCGTAGTAGTGAATTACTGTTGACTCTAAGCTAAATATTTCCAAGCTGTTTCAAAAATGTTTAAACTTTCTCTGCAACAAAATTGACTGGTTTTAAAACAGAGAGTGGTGACCTCTGCAAGTGTCCGTTTAGAGACATTACGAAATCTAAGAAAACTTCATGAGCCGGATAGGTTACAGTGAAACTGTTCTTAATGTACCGTATTATATTCATATATTAACTGTTTAATTTTATAACTATTATATTTAGAAATGTAAGTTATTATAATGATAGTATAATTTAGTGTCAGAAAAACATTGTTCTTTCCCTCCCCCCCTTTTTTTTTTTTTACATAAGGGGTCTTTTTTTTTTTTAATAAAGCCTGCATTTGTTTGGTCAAAAATAATAAAAGCAATAATATCAAACAGTTGTATTACAATTGTCACATGACCCTTCAAAAAACATTTTAATAAGCCGATTTCAGTGTTCAAAAAAGTTGTGCTGTTTAATATTGTGATTTTTTGATTACTTTTTTGTAATATAATTTTTTTTGTTACATTACAAATGTATTTACTATTTACTGTTTAACAGGTTTTTGCTAAAAAATTTGCTAAAGTTAAACCACATCTGTCAACACTCCCGTTTTTCCCAGGAGTCTCCAGTATTTCACACTCATCTCCCACCACCCCTCCCGTTTGGTTATTTCTCCCGGGAAACTCCTGTAATTTGTATGGCCCAAACCTCTTCATATGAATAATCACATCAATATATTTTTCCAAGGTTGTCCTACTGCCAGATCTTGTATGAGACGCATCCTACTCACACAACTGACACATACGAGTTTAAAAACGTTTGTGACCTCAACCTGGCAATGTACAACCCAGCTGCTCTGCTGACATCTGTGCAGGTAGTAGGCGAAGAAGTTGAATCAAGCATCACTGGTAGAAAGACTGATATTTAATGGATGGAAGAATTAAATATCTTGAAGCCATATTGACAATGTCCGTGCTGTTTACTGATTTTAATATCGGAATCGGAGCGAAAAATGACATTAGCACATTAAATCACAACAGCATCATTCAGTCATCTACACATCTGTAACTGTGCAAAGCAGTGAGTGTAAAGAAAAAGCTTCATGACTGACCAGTCGTAAGAGCTTGAAGAAGTCTATGTTGGCATACAGCACGTCCTCGATCTTCTGCAGCCTTTGTTGGGAAAGGGCACACATTGCATTGTGGACACCGTACAGCCCTCCACGACTGGGGAAGATGAGGAATCGCTCCAGAAGGGCCTGACTGCAGGCGATCTCTTTCAGAGTCAGATCCGGGACTCCATATGCAAACTAGAAACACAGGAGCTCACTGTTAACAAAGACGATGTTTAGCATGTAGAGAATGAAAGCCCTGCTTTCAACATTTTTTTAATTGCTCGATGGTTACAATTATATTGTCCCAGCCTCAGCCCAATCAGAATTACCGGTACTTAGGTAGAAACCTATACATCGGAGCCTGATAAAAATGTGTTTTTAAAAGAAAGACATCAGATGAATTTAGAGGCTTTTGCATTTGAACTCTTCATATAGTGGACTTCAGTACTGCCCAATGGGTTGAAGGTCCAAATTGTAGTTTCAATGCAGCTTCAAAGGGCTCTACACAATTTCAGCCGAGGTATAAGGGTCTTATGGCAAAACAATGTGTCATTATCCAAACAAAATGTATATACTTTTTAATCACAGATTCTTGTCTTGTACTAGCTCAGCGATGCACGTGCGTGTCTTCACGCAGTATGTAATCATGTAATCATTGTTGTTTCACCTTTTTTTTGTAAAGGGCGTTTGACTTGCTTTAGACGCTCACTTTGTAAACACTGGGTCGGTAATTCTGCCTATTAGAGGATGGATACCCGACCTGAGCCCGACGGTACCCGACGGGCCGGGCCGGGTTCGGACAGATATTTAGAAAGGATGCTCGGGTTCGGGTTGGGCTCGGTCACATCAGCGCGATAAGGCATTGACCATTTAAAATTTAAAACTGCTTAGTAGATTAGCCTAAACTTTGATGGATGGATTATGTAAATAGATCCCATGTTGCACTTTAGTAGCCTATACAGTTTTCGAGGAAAATGGTAAGAGTGATTTTCATTTCAATAGGCTGCATTTGTGTTACGTTAATGTTATCGATAGGCCCACAAAACCTGTTGTGTTATTATTTAATTTTTATTTTTGTTTTGTTATTTTTGTATTGTTTGATTTTGTTCTGTTAGCTTGGGCCATTTTTTGTTGGGCTATGTTTATTTAATTTCAATTGGCTATATGATAAAGCCTCTTGTGTGTGCGCCTGTGTTATAACGGCGCTTTTTGCCCCTTGTGTGCGCTGATGCTCTCCTACAGTTGCTTAATAAAAGCGGGCTTTCCACACAAAAAAAGTGCATGTGTCATTAGTATGAGAAAAAAATTAGATTTTAACTGTGTCGGGCTGGGATCGGGCTCGGACATAAATATCTTAATGCCTGTCGGGCTCGGGTCGGGTTCGGTTACTGCTCAGTCGGACGCGGGCCGGGCTCGGACAGAAAAATGCGGCCCGATCCGCACTCTACTGCCTATGTCACCCGTGACATTTACAACATTAGAACAGGAGAAGTTCACTTCCAGAACAAAAATTTACAAATAATGTACTCACTCCCTTGTCATCCAAGATGTTCATGTCTTTCTTTTTTCAGTCGTAAAGAAATTATGTTTTTGAGGAAAACACTTCAGGATTTTTCTTCATATAATGGACTGATATGGTGCCCGATTTTGAACTTTCAAAATGCAGTTTAAATGAGGCTTCAAACGATCCCAAATGCGGTTGTAAACGATCCCAGCCGAGGAAGAAGGGTCTTATCTAGCGAAACGATCGGTTATTTTCATTAAAAAAATACAATTTAAATACTTTTTAATCTCAAACGCTCGTCTTGTCTTGTTCTGCCTAAACTCTGTGTATTCTGACACAGAGTCAAAAAACTCTGATTGTATTTTCTTCCTCAACTTCAAATATCATTTCAAAATCATCCTACATCGCTGCAGAAGTACCGAACCAATCTTTGCAAAGTGAACATGCAAAGAAGATCAAACACCCTTAACAAAAAAGGTAAAACAGCGATAAAGAACGATTTTGAAGTTGAGGGAGAACATGAAATGGGAGTTTTTCGATATACCCTAACTGTCATGAACCAGAAAAAAAAAACAGTTCAGGCAGAGCAAGGCAAGACGAGCATTTGACATTAAAAAGTATACAAATTGTATTACTTTTTATGAAAATAACAGATCGTTTTGCTAGATAAGACTCTTCTTCCTTGGCTGGGATCATTTACAACTGCATTTGGGATCATCCGAAGCCCCATTTAAACTGCATTTTGGAAGTTCAAACTCAGGGCACCATAGAAGTCCACTATATGGAGAGAAATCCTGAAATGTTTTCCTCAAAAAACAATTTCTTTACGCCTGAAGAAAGAAAGACATAAACATCTTGGATGACAAAGGGGGTGAGTACATTATCTCTAAATTTCTGTTCTGGAAGTGGAGTTGTCCTTTAAATTGTAATGCATGAGGTCAGGCTGGTGCAAAATGAGCATTTGTGGTTAAAACGTATATAAATTTTTATTGTTTTAAGTAGGGCTGCCCTCGACTAAAGATTTTTCCAGTCAACTAGCGGTCGTTCATTTTAAGGTTTAGTCAACTATTGGTCACATGTTTAAAAAACCACATAAATCATGATAATGCGCCTTTAATTGCCTACATAGCCTAAGAAGCCATCAAGCGCACAAAAAAGGCTCGCCATAGTGCACCGGCAGATATAATAATTATGAATGAAGCCTTTTCTCATTGACTAACGGTTAGTCGTCTATTAGGGGGCAGCCCAGGTTTTAAGAAAATGAACGATCGTTTCGCTAGACTCTTATTCCTCAGCTGTGATTGTGTAGAGCCCCTTGAAGCTGCATTGAAACTGCAATTTGGACCTTCGACCCGTTGGCCACTATTAAAGTCCACTATACGGAGAAAAGTCCTGGAATGTGAATAATCGTGAAAAATTTCTTCACGATTGAAGCCAGAAGGACATGAACAACTTGGATCACATAGGGGTGAGTAAATTACCAGGACATTTTTAGTCTGGAAGTGAACTTCTACTTTAAGATTTGGTCTGACTTATCAAAGAGTGAATTAAATTTGTATTGAAGAAATCATTTAAATACAGACATTCAGAAATACATCTATACATAATTTATGGTGTGTGTTGCAATACATTGAGATGCACTTAGGAAAGTGTAGGATCAAAGGAGCCTACTTAAGAGTGCTTGAATCACTGAGACAATGGGCTACACCATAAATCAATCTGTGTGAGAGAGGCCAGCGTGAAACAAAAGAAGGCGTACGTCACGAAGACACTGACATACAAACTCAGGAAGGACTCTTAGTGACTGTTAACACCACATGAACCCACTAGATTTTGCTGGAAACATCTAGTAAATCCCCATAGGAGTGTTTGAGGATGTGACTGTGTGTCAGGATTCTGCTTGCAGTGGAAGCTGTTAAAGCATTTATGAAAACAAATGGCTCACAAGAGAAGGAAGCCAATGTGCTTTTTTAAAAACAGTAGCCTAAAAAGCAAAATTTGCAATAACGTACTTGCTCCACTCGCACTTGTGCGTTTGTAAGGTCATACACCACAGCCTCTGAAAGCCCGGCGTCCCGCAGGAGGAATGATGTCAGACTCTCGTCGTCCTTCAGAATGTGCTCTACTTTCAGTCCTTTACCTGATGGCAGAAACGTTTTTTTTTAAAACTAAATCCTTTAAAGCTTTACTTGAGATGCAAGTAAACAAATACAAATATTCCCTTTTATGTGTCCTCGATACATGGCCACAATGGAAGAATGCATTCCACTCCTTCTTAAATGAAGCACTCTTAACACTGCAGCAGTGTGGTGACCAGCGTGTATAATGACTTTGACATATATTCACTCAGAGGACAAACTGTGCTGACAAAGTGCTTGAATGGATCACTTGATCACTGAATTCCTCAGTAAAAGCTTTGTCACTCAACAGTTCTCTGCGCTGAAGGGTCACGACATGACAGTCTTGTGTGGAGAAAGTTCTAGATTCAACTAACCAACTACTGTTAAACGTGTTCAGGGGTAAACCACAGGGCTGTCACTTTAGTTAAAGATATAATAAGAAATATTTCGAAAATATTATCATATGACATTAAACAAACATGTAAATGATAATGTGACGACAAATTAAAACGTTTTTGACGAACAGGACATGTCTCTGAATCAAAACTTAATTGGTCTTGGAACATTTCTATCAATACTCCTGCCAAAAGTTTGTGGTGTTATTTCATTTGTTTGTTTTGTTTTGTAAAAAGTAAAATAAAATTAAATTAAAAAGTAAAATAAAATAAAATAACAATAATAAAATAATAAGGTAAAATTAAATAAAATAGTGAAATAAAATTAAATGAAAAAGTATAAGTAAAATAAAACAAAATTAAATAAAATTAAAAATGTAAATAAAATAAAGTAAAATTAAATTAAATAGTAAAATAAAATTATAAAGTCAAATAAAGTCAAATAAAATAAATAAAATAATTAAATTAGAGTAAAATAAAATAAATCTAATAAAATAACATAAAACGTAAAATAAAATGTATTTAATAAACTAATATAATACAGTAAAATAAAATAAAGTAAAATAAATTAAAATAAAGTAAAATTTAATTTAATTTAAAATTAAAATAAAAGTAAAAGAAAGTAAAAGAAAAGAAAACATTTATTAAATTAAATTAAATTAAATTAAACAGTGTAATGAAAAAAATAATTAAGTTAAGTAAAATAAAATAAAAAATAAAACGAAAAGAATAAAATAATAAAATAATGTGAAATAAAATAAAATAAAGTAAAATAAAATAAAATAAAACTAATAAAAGAAAGTAAAGTACAGTAAAATAAAATAAAAAATAAAACGAAATGAAATTAATAAAATAATAAAATATAAAAAATAAAATAAAGTAAAATAAATAAAATAAAATAGTATAATAAATTAAATTCAATTAAGAAGTTAAATAAAGCAAAAAATAAAATAAAGCAAAATAAAATAAAATAAAATATAAAATAAAGTAAAATGAAATAAGTAAAATAAAATAAAATAAAATATAAAATAAAGTACAGTAAAATAAAGTAAAATGAAATAAGTAAAATAAAATAAAATAAAATAAATCTTACTGACCCCAAACTTTTGAGTGGTAGTGTAATTACATTAAATATAGCTGCCAGCATATTTAGCTAAATTTTAGATTTTGTTGCAGCAAAGAAGAAAGTCATACATGTTCGGTACGACAATCATTTCCTTCTGATTTTGTGGATAACTCATGGCTAGGACTATATTCGACAGGAATGTTGTCTCAAGACAATCAAAATATGTTGATATGAGAATGCATCCTGTTTAGAAAAAATCACAATCACTGGACATTTTCCTGAAAATTCACTCCATATTTTAAGAGAAACTTGAGTTCACACTCACACTAACGACTACTCATCGGCCCATTAGAGGGAGCAGGAAAAGGAAACAGGTATGAGGGGAGTGGAAGTACAAAAGCGGAAATGCCCACTCTCTCCATCCATCACTCAGATCCATTAAAGAGGTCCCATCAGTTCCCCTGAGGGCCGGGTTAATGGGTCAAACAGCAGACGCTCCCCTGCCCTACATACCTGCCACCAGCGCAGGATTGGTGCGCAGCGTCTCCATGAAGTTGCTCATGATAGCGGCTTCATGCCACAGACGGCCAAGCTGACGGATCTCAGTGTCGCTGAACAGCAGCTCCTGTGAATCTTTATAAAACCGTGCCAGTCTAATAAGGAGGATAGAAAGAAATGAGTTACAATGAGTTGGAACATACTTGGCCCATTAAAATATCAAAATATCAAATACCAAACATCTCCCAACATTTTATGGTATGAACTAAAATCTATCTAATGGGATAAGACTAAATTTACAATCCCAAATGTTGGTTATCAAGCTGTTGGGTGTCTGCAAAACTCCTCTGCACTGAAAACTGTGTCAGAGGACTATCTTTGGACGCCTACAAAGCAAAATGTGCAAGATAGGAAAATCTTCCAGATTTGAGATGTGAAGGAGCGTCTGACTCACATGGAGTTGTGGTAGTTGGAAACGACCCCAGGAGACTCTCCTCGAGTTTGATGGCGAAAACATGGGTTATTAGCATTGCAGAAAATCCCTTGAATCCAAGGCAGGATTCCCGCTGAGGGCATAGCCTTGCTGGGAAAATGACCTGTATTTACAGATATGATGAGTAAGTTCTCAGGCACTGCATACAGATGCTAATGAACTTTCAAGCTGTGCTGTTTTTCCGAATAACACCGATATCTTGCTGAGAGTGTGAAATTGTACAACCAAATGTAAGTATACTACAATATGTATTCTTACATTCATGTTGGCGATACAGGGGATTGGCTCTTCGTAGCCACACAAGTCCAATGAATAAAAACACAGGCCACAGAATCTCAACCAGGAAGCGAATCTGTGTGCACATAATAAGAGAGCGTCATATACAGAAACATATTAAATCTGAACGTAGGATTTATGTGTGTACTGTTTCAAAACAGTTTACTGTGGATATTCTATAAACTTTTCACTTTTATTCTGCCTCTGTCCCAACTTTTTTGGAGTGTGTTGCAGCCATAAAAAATCTACATTTATTCATATTTACAAAATAAAATTAAAAGTTGCCTACTGAAAACCCTGGATTTTTTTTCTTTGTACTTTAGTCAGTTAAATAAAGGTTAAAGAGAATGAACAGATTACATATTCTTGATTCAATGGCATTTCATGAAACGTCCCAACTAATGATGTAAACAACACTTTACAATGATGTTCACTGACAGTAAACAGTACTTTTCTACAGCATTTATTAATGTAGTTTAATGTGAATTTCTACATGTTAATGCATTTATAACATTTCAAGTTATACTTACGCTACGTCTATGTGATCAGTCTGAGTTTTAAATATGGATATGCTTTCTTACAAAAACACACTCAGTTTATGTTAATTAATAAAATGTTCTAAAACAAGCAGCTTTTGTAATAATAATAAAAAAATAAAACATAAAAAAATACATTTCGTTGTCTGAATGGTATTAATAATTAGATTTATAAAGTTGAATTTTAAAGAACTGAATAGTATGCACAATAGCAATACTAATTTTGGACGATATGATTGACATTATTTTCATGTTATGGCCAATATGAAAAATCTATACTATTTTGTCTCAATATCTCAATTATCACCAGTAAAGTATGGAGTACCACAATGATCTGTCCTAGGTCCTCTGCTCTTTTCAATATACATGCTGCCCCTTGGTAATATTATTAGAAAATACAGGATTAGTTTCCATTGTTGTGCTGATGATACTCAACTATATATCTCAACAAGACCAGATGAAACTTCTAAATTATCAAAGTTTACAGAGTGTGTTAAACATGTAAAAGATTGGACCAATAATTTTCTCCTATTAAATTCAGATAAGACAGAGATAGTACTTATTGGACCAAAAAACAGTACACAGAATCTCTTGGCTAACAATCTACAACTTGACGGATGTACTACTTACAATACAGTCAAAAGTCTGGGTGTTATATTAGACTGCAACTTGTCTTTTGAAAATCATATTTCTCATGTTACAAAAACAGCATTCTTCCATCTTAGAAACATTGCCAAGCTACAAAACATGTTACCTGTTTCTGATGCAGAAAAGCTAGTTTATGCATTCATGACCTCTAGACTGGACTATTGTAATGCACTACTACACTGTAAAAAATAAAAAACACAAGTCAGCTTAAAATAATTTGTTACCCTGCTGCCTTAAAATTTTAAGTTCAGTCAACTAAAATGAGTTTAGTCAACTTGAAATGTTAAGTTATACTAAGTAACAACTTAGATATTTGTGTTTGCTAAACTTAACAGATGGGTAAGTAACCCAGCTGCCTTAAAATGTTAAGCTGATTCAGCTCAAATGTCTAAGTTGTCACTTAGTATAATTTACCATTTCAAGTTGACTAAACTTTTTTTGAATTGACTGAACTTAAAATTTTAAGGTAGTCAGGTTACAAATTATTTTAAGTTGACTCAACAAATTGTTTTTTACAGTGTAGGTGGTTGTCCTGCATCTTCAATAAACAAGCTACAGATAGTCCAAAATGCAGCTGCTGGAGTCCTTACCAGGTCAAGAAAATATGATCATATTACCCCAATTTTAAAGTCTCTGCACTGGCTACCTAATAGGTTCCGCATCAACCACAAAATATTACTTCTTACCTATAAGGCCCTTAACGGTTTAGCTCCTGCGTACCTATCTAGTCTTCTACCACGCTACAATCCATCACACTCGCTAAGGTCGCAAAACTCTGGATTTTGGTAGTTCCTAGGATAGCAAAGTCCACTAAAGGAGGTAGAGCTTTTTCGCATTTGGCTCCCAAACTCTGGAATAGCCTTCCAGATAACGTTCGGAGTTCGGACACACTCTCTCTGTTTAAATGTAGATTAAAGACTCATCTTTTTAGCCAAGCATTCAAATAATGCATCTCATAAACTTTTACTGTAGTCATATCTGATCAAACACACATTATTAATCTTTTAGCTCTGGTTGAACAAATCTTTCTTTGCTTGGTTTGAACAGCAGCTACGCTAATTATGTTCCTATTTGTTCTCTGTTTCTGCCATGGGATTGACATCCCATGGTAACTAGAAATTCACAAGAAATTCAGTCTGGATCCAGAACACTTAAGAAAAGATGATGCCAACAATAATACAGCACTACTGGATTTTGCTACTAATTTATGGTGCATATTTTGCTTATTAGTATGATTAGTATGAAAGATCCACAGCAAAAGACATTGGTTACTAAAACTGGATTAAATACATAAAGTATATTTGTGTTATTTAACATTTAATTATTGCAGGTTTGCTTCATATTGCGAGTTTTAAAACATTTTGATGAATACTGAATCTGTTTTTTAGCGAGTGTGATGAATTAATGCATGCTCATATTTAGTCTAGAACTACAGTAAAATCACATTTACACAGCGCACACAACGCCTCTGTACTTCCTATTTCTGTCAACGTGGGGACAGGAGACTGGTCAGTCAATAAATGAGTAAACAAAGTAAGTGGCGTTACTTATTTGAAAAAGTAACTCAGATATTTTCTTGTAAATTAAAAAGTAATGCATTACTTTACTTTTTACTTGAAAAAAGTAATCTGATTACGTAACTTGCGTTACTTGTAATGCGTTACTCCTAACACTGCTCATCGCAGTCAATGCAATTTGGAAAATAAATCAATTAATTCTGTGTTTATGTGTGTGTGAAAATATTCAGATGTTACCCCCTTTGTAATCATTAACATTTACAAAACTAACTGTAATTTAATGACACATTTTCTCGCAGTAACTGTAACAGATTAGAGTTAAATTTATTTTGTAATTAAATTACGTAACTCGGTTACATGGTTACATTACCAACCCTGCCAATCTGGTACCAATCTCTAGAACTAAACCATATTGTAAAGTGTTGCCCTAATAATAAACAAATTATAGCTGTGTAATAACAATTACACAGCTGGTTTAAAAATACACTTTGAACATTCTAAACCACAGCAATGTTTTTTTTCCGCTTCGGAGTCTTAAATTTGGTTTCGTCTGGTATGTCACACCTCATTGCCTAAATCCTGCACTCGGAACCAAATTTCTGAGGTTTATATCACATGATATAAACAGAGCGCTCTAAATATAAGCTGTTTTGAGGCTACATCCTGTGATGATGATTGTTTTGTGTCCCAGTGAATCGGTTAATTGTACCTTTTGTCTCTTGCGGAGCGTCCAGTTCTTCCAGAGCAGCAGACGAATCTGGCTGCATGTGTTCATGGCTCCAACTTAACCCCTTGTAGGGGTCAACAAGCTGCAACAAACCTGCCAACACATCACATATTTCACACTCACAATCAAACTGAAAGAAAACTTGCAGAACACAGACAAGTGCGTACAATTAGCATTGTAGAGCTTTACACATGTGGCCATGTAATCAGAGTTCAAACAACCATAAAAAAACAGCTGTTTTAGTGAAATGTAGCTTGGAGACTGTTTGTTAGTCATGTGAAATTGGGTCACAAATCTTTAAAGGAAAATATGGGCCTAGCATTGAACCGCTGAACTATTTTGAGCGGCAATGACTACTACAGCAAGACCAAAACAACACAGCAGTCACAGACAGAGCTGTTATTATGTCTGTCAGACGTCTCATTTTCCACAGTAATCTTTTAAAACAAACACTGATTAAAGCTCTTTCAGTCCAGGTTCAGATACAAATGTCTCATCTTACAGAGTCTCTTTTGACAGATATGTACACTTGACCTTTATGGATATGAAAGAATTAAAAACATGATATTAAACTGCGTGATTTAACATGCATATTCTCCACAAAGGCCAACAACTTTAACCCTATAAGAATGTACAGTTTTGTTTAGTTTGGGGTTGGAAAGATGTTTTTGAAAGTTGCGTATTCTCACCAAAGCTGCATTTATTTGATCAGAAATATAGTATAATGGAAAAATATTACAGTTTAAAAGAACTGTTTTCTATTTCAATATCATTCTAATATGCTGATTTGGTGATTAGGAAACATTTATTATTATTACCAATGTTGAAAACAGTTGTGCTGCTCAATAGTTTTGTGGAAACTATGATCCTTTGATAATTTGAACAGTTATTATTCGATATACACATCTATCATAACAAATTACTTTACTGTCACTTAATTAAATTGCTAAATTAAAGTATTTTAAATAAAATTAAATCTTTCTGACCCCTATCATTTATAAATGGTATTGACCAAAAACAACAACAACAACAAAAAAAAAACAACAACATGATTTAAATCAGTAACACTTTAGATTAGCAAACATGCATTCACTATTAACTAAAAGTTTTCCCTCAATAAACATTTAATTGATAAGGTAGTTGGGTAACAATTCTGACTATTAACCAGTTATTTATTAGCATGCCTATTATCAACATTTTGGCTGTTTGTTAGTACTTACAAAGCAGATATTTTGCATGACCATAGTCTACATCCCTAATCCTACCCAATACCCAAATTTAACATGCCTTACTAACTATTAATAAGCAGCAAATTAGGAGTTTACTGAGGCAAAAGCCATAGTTAATGGGTTGTTAATAGCGAGAACTGGACCTTAAAATAAAGCGAGACCGGTAGTTGTTGTAGTTGACTGTGCAGATGTACAAAATGTGCTTTGTAAGTACTAATAAACAGCCGATACGCTAGTTATATGACTGTTACTAAGAAACTAGTTAATAGTGAATAGTGTTCCCTAATCTGAAGTGTTACCCTTAAACCAAATAGTAAACTTACCTCAGTGCTGACGAAATATACGTTCCTTAACATTCGCACGGAAAAGTACATAATTACAGTCCATGATAGTCGCTGAAACACAACAGCCGAACTTGCTGCTACTGACTGACTCAACTAATCTGATTGGCTTAATCTGCAGGGTTAACATGGCCATCAGCAAAGCCCTCCATTTTAACAGGACTGCTGTTTACATGTACATATGGGAGATTGATTAAGCATTTAAGAATACTGATGATATTGTGTGGTTATATTATGTATACTGGATATTTGGAGATTGTGTGTTATATTTGATGTCTACTGTTTGTGTGTTATGTGTTTGTTGGATGAGTCTGTGGTGAGCAGCTGAGTGCTGGAGCTCAGGTGACATGGCTAATTAGGGATGAGGAGAAACAGAGTCTGTCATGGAGGGTTTCAGCTAAACCGATACCCAGGGAGGGAGGACAATAGGGCAAGAATGCCCTCTGCAATCAGGACACTGGATAGAAAGTGTGGACCGCTCTGAAATAACCTCTGACATAAAAGACTGAACATGCTCACCCTGATTATTATTCTATTTCTATGTTGTAGTGTTGTCACGATACCAAAATTTCGACTTCGATACGATACCAGACTAAAATATCACTATACAAGAGGAAAAGTAATTGAATAATAGATGATCCAAATGGAGATCATAGTTTTTTTAATCTATTAAAACAAAGCATTTCGTCCCCCCTTTAAAAAAATAAAAATAAAATAATAATAATCACATGCCAGTGCCACTATACAGGATTATGGTGAACAACTACCGAGCCTACAGGTATGTAGAGATCTTTGGTAAATTAGCTTAAAGGATAAAGCCAAATCTTATTTCATAATATAGTAATTTTATTTCACAACAACAATTTATATCATGACATAGTCATGTTTTGTTATTTTATCTTTGTTATTAATAATAAGAACCTAGATGCAAGTAACAAACTAAAGGACAACTACAATAAAACAAAGACACAAATGAAGTAAAGAGGGCCCTATGAAATCGGTTTTATTTTTTCTTAAATTCCATTTTAATTTTTCTAGACTCTATTTGAATGGTCACATAAAAAAATATTTATCAAACAGCATGTCTAATTTATTAAAATCATGAAACTTGCGGAATTTAACAGCAATTTATTAAAAAATTACATGTTTTTAAGGCCTTATGAAATACGTTTTATTATTTTTCTCAAATTCAGTTTTGTTTGTGAATCTCTGTTTTCCATTAATTTTCTGGATTCTATTTTAATCATTTCATTACATTTTGCAGGCATCCTTGTTTAAATGTTTAATGATTTTATAAAGGATAATTAGATTTGATAAAGAATTATTTTATTATAGGATATTTATATATATACTGTATATATATTAATTTTTTTTTTTTTTCAGAAATACTGTGTTGTGTATTTACAATTTTCTGGTAAATATTTTTTTTCTGGTAGATATTCCTTAAACATTGTTTTAATAATATTTGTATTAGTAGTAGTAGTACTATCTTTACATTAAATAATATATTACTATTACTATAATATAATATATTATATTAACTGCGTGTCTGTGGCTCTTATTAAAATGCATTCTTAAAGTACTGGTGTTGTGCCCATTTTCGACCCCCTGCCAAATTATTACCCCTTCTCATTGAAATTGCTCTCTGATTGTCTAATCCTAACCCCACCCCTAATCCTAACCCCTCACCTAATCCTAAACCTACCAGTACTAGGGAGGTAGTAATCTGGCAGGGGTTGGAATTCGGCACAACACCGGTACTAGTAAAATGCGGAATCGTAGGCCTACCATTTTTAAAAGCAGGGTATCGCGATACTTTTTAAGTACCGGTGTATCGTGCAACACTACTATGTTGTATTAAACATTATTCTATCACACATTTGAAAATTATTCTATTATCCACCTTATTTTTCAACGCGGAAGTAATCCTAGGGGTGAGACTTCCAGTTCATTAGCTGCTATAGAGAAAGGAGAAGAGTTCATATTTTAATTGATAATTAAGATAATATGTCAAACTAATATGGTATTTATTATAAGACACACCAATTTGCAATATCAAGCAGCAAAACGAGCTGTATGGGTATCAATAGAGTGTTTTCACGACGCGTCATCAAATGGCCATATTGGCCGCACTGAATGTAAACAATGTCACTGAACTAAACTTGCATATTTTGTTAATAATTGCTGCTGAAAATGGACAATTTTTTTTTTCCGGTGGTTCAGACAGCATAAATTAGCAGAGCAACGAATTCAGTAGAACATTAACTGTGCATCCATGCTGGTGTTTACATCCAAGTATCTCCAATATGGCCGTGCATCCAGGTACCATCCAGGTATAACACACAGTTGTGAGTTATTAAGTCGTGAGATACAAACTGAGAACATATCAGTCATTTTTCCCCCTCAAAATTGGACTTTAAGTTTGAATTGTGAGATACAAACTTACAATTCTGACTTAATTTCTCGCAATTGTGAGTTTATATCACGCAATTCTGACTTAATAACTTGCAACTGAGTTTAAGACCGGGACACACCAAGCCGACTTCTAAGAACTAGCGGCGACGAAAGGCGACGGGGTTCACGGCAGTGTCTAGACAAAAAGCTGTGCTTGAACACACCGCTCAGACTACAGCCGACTGCAAGCTAACACGTGGGTTCTGCACCTGCGTGAAAAGATGTAGCTGTCTATAGATATTTTTCTTAAATGCGGAAATCACGTCTGACTGTCCAGTGTTTCTAGTCAAATTAGTGTATATTCCGATCTGATAATCTAATGTTAAACCTATTAATATGTTTTTAAAAAGCCCATGGCTCTAAGCCCCATAACTTTGCAATGTTGCAATGACCATCATTTGTCAGTGTCTCACTCCAAAAGTTTAATGAGTGTGTAGATGCACACTCAGAACAAAAGGCTGCTCTCTGAATGGGTTCCAATGGAGACCGGAACAGAAGAGCATCCAATCGGAAGTTAGACTGCGCTCATCGTTTAGTCAGAAAAAAAGGTCTATATCAGCAGCTTTTTATAGTATATACAGTGCCCTCCACTAATATTGGCACCCTTGGTAAATATGAGCAAAGGTGGCTGTAAGAATAAATCTGCATTGTTTATCCTTTTAATCTTTCATTCAAAAAATTCACAATATTCTAACCTATCATTTAAGTAAAACCATGGAAAGCAGGGGGAAAATCTCTTTATGAAATAAATGTTTTTCTGTAGTTCATGTTGACCACAATTATTGGCACCCAATTATTGCAATGTCCTTTATTCAAGATAACAGCTCTGTGTTTTCTTCTTTAATGCCTGAAGAGTTTGGAGAACACCTGACAAGAGATCAGAGACCATTCCTTCATACAGAAACTCTTCAGATCCTTTAGTTTCCCAGCTCCATGCTGGTGCTTCTTCTCTTCAGTTCACCTCACGCATTTTCTATAGGGTTCAGGTCAGGCAACTGGGACGGCCATGGCAGAAGCTTCATTTTATGCTTAGTGACACATTTTGTGTTGATTTTGATGTTTGATTTGGATCACTGTCCTGATGGAAGATCCAACCACAGCTCATTATAGAACTTCTAACAGATGCAGTCAGGTTTACATTTTTTATCTGTTGGTATTTGCTAGAATCCATGATGCCATGTATCTGAACAAGATGTCCAGGACCTCTGGCAGAAAAATAAGCCCACAACTTTAAAGATCCAGCAGTATATTTAACCGTGGACACAGGGTACTTTTTGTACCAAACCTATCTTGAGTGTTTGCTGCCAGAAAGCTCTTTTTTTTAGTTTCATCTGACCACAGAAGCCATTCCCATTTGAAATTCAAGTTGTGTCTGACAACTGAATATGCTGGAGTTTGTTTTTGGATGAGCAAGGAGGATTTTTCTTAAAACCCTCTTGAACAACATGTGGTGACGTAGGGGCTGTTTGAATTGTTTTTTTTTTTTTAGTCTTCTGGCCCCAAGACTCAGCTAATCTCTGCAGTTCTCCTACTGTGATCCTTGGAGAGTCTTTGGACACTTAAACTCTCCTCCTCACCATGCATTAGGACGATATAGACACACGTCCTTTTCCAGGCAGATTTGTAATATCTTTAGTTGACTGGAATTCTTAATTATTGTCCTAATGATGGAAATTGGAATTTTCAATGCTTTAGCTCTTTTCTTACAGCCACTTTCTATTTTGTAAAGCTCAACAATCTTGTTCTGCACATCAGAACTATATTATTTGGTTTTATTCCTTGTGATGGATGATTAAGGAAATTTGGCCTTTGTGCTCCTCATATTTATAATCCTGTGAAACAGGAAGTTATTGCTGGACAATATCATACTCCTAGCCATTCTAGTGTGCTAAATAAATGGAAATATGAATGGGAATATACTTCAGAGATATTTTACTCATTATAATTTCTAAGGGTGCCAATAATTGTGCCCAACATGCATATGAGAAAAACATTTATTTCATAACGTAAGTTCCCCCCACTTTTAATTGTTTTACTTCAATGAAAGGTTAGCATTTTGTGAATTTTTTGAATGTAAGATCATAAAGATAAACAAAGCAGATTTATTTTCATAGCCATCTTTGCTCATATTTACCAAGGGTGCCAATATTAGTGGAGGGCACTGTATTCATCATTCAAAATGAGAAACCGACACAAAGATATACAAGATAAAGGCAGATATACGAAACGTTAACAAAGCAGGCTTGCTTACCATTAAATTGTGGTCGGGCTTGTAACCGAAAGGTTGCGGGTTCGAGTCCCAGGTCCGGCAGGGATTGAAGGTGGTGGGAGTGAATAACCAGCGCTCTCTCCACCCTCAATACCACGACTGAGGTGAGTCCCTTGAGCAAAGCATTCCCCCAACTGCTTCCAGGGCGCCGCAGCGATAGCAATATGGCTGCCTACTGCTCCGGGTGTGTGTTCACGGTGTGTGTGTGCACTTGGATGGGTTAAATGCAGAGCAGAAATTCACGTCCTTTCCCTTCTAATGTTTCTACTCTAAAAAAAAGGGGAGGGGTGGGGTCGTGGTTTTTTTTATTCTGCAAAAGTGGGGGCCCGGCAGAAAAAGTTTAGAACCACTGATGTAACTTAAGAACAGTCTCTGTTTGTGCTGGCCTTCATTTAAGTTACTTACCTGTTTTCATTACTTTCGCTAATTCTCCGACGGTGACTCGCTGTAAAACTATGAAATCCAACTGAAGTTTTCACTTTCCGGACGGCTCTGGACGGTGATTCAAAATGTTGAATCAAAAACTCACGTATCTAATGGAACATACAGGTTAGCCCGATAGACGCTGTCTGGACGGCCCAACTAGGAGTCAATGGTCCCAGCCTTTGATCACGCACTCTTAATTTAAAACCCACAGCTTTGAGTTTATGTCATGCGATTCTGACTTTATAACCACAAATTGCGAAGCCGAGCATTCGCTATTTTGCCATTTAAAATGCTATTTTAAATTTGTTTATATTTCTATATCATTTATACTAATGAAATATAATGCTAATATTAACATTATTATTGGTTCAGCTGGTGGCCTTCCAGCTAGAGGTCTTTACGAGGACCCGCATCCAGAAATCGGACTCAATTGGACCCGTACGGGTTCGGGTCTATATTTTAAATGGCCAGCCGGGTCCGGGTCGGGTCCCAATCTATTACCTCGGGTCCCGGGTCTGTTTAACATTTGTGTGTAATACCCGAATCGATCGGAGAACACCGCACCTGCCAGTGATCAGTGTCGGTCAGCACTTTGCGTGCGTTTTGTAACTTGCAACTTGTAAAATTAGGACGAGAAAAGTGTGAGCGGGAAATAAGGTGGGGGAAAAAAAAACATGCGTGACGCGAAGTTAACGCTAGTACTGCAAGCGGACGGTACCAAGCTGTCTCATGTGAATTCCTCCTTTAAGCTTCATAAGATTAACTAGGTGGAGCTTTAAGCATATGTTTTGCATTGTTTTCTTTTACAAGAAGAGACGCACCTATTGAACACGCACGATGGTGCAGTGCAGTCAGCTTTGTGCAACCCACTTCTAAATCCATTCTGATGCGCATCATTCAGTAGTGTCTGCATTAGCCAAAATCATGACAGTCGACCACATAATATCTTATCCAATTGCACGTGAATAAACGCAAATACTCAATAAAAGCAAGACCGTGGCGCCGGCTTTCTTTGAAATATGATTGCGCCCGCGCCCGCTTCGTCCTGCTTCGTGACAGCAAATGCCGCCTGCATGCGCGAGAGCATGTAACTCAGAGTGGTAACATGATAATTAATTGTTGATTACTAATTTGAATCAGTACATTATAACGAAAACAATACCTTGAATAAATTAAGAGTATACTTCTCCAGACACCACTACACCACTGCTCACGCAGTAAAGTGTAACGCACTTCTTGTTCTGTGCACTTTTTAAAAAAAAAAAAAAACTGCTCCAAGCTGCAATAATATATAAATTAAGAAGATTCTTTCACTTGGCAAGAGAGAGGAACAGCCTAACATGGACGAAAATGTTAGTGTCAAGGAGGATTGATCACAGTCTGGGCTACTAACAGTAGGTAAGCCAAAAAGTTTTTTCGCAACTTGTTTATTAACTTGTTAGCATTTTGCTGTGTAATATGTGCCGACCGGGTGCAGTCGGGTCTCTGTCTTCCCAGCCGGATTCGGGTCCAATTTACGAATAACCGTCGGGTCCGCGTCGGGTCCGGGTAGTAAATTTAAGGCATTTCTCGGGTCTGCACGGGTTCGGGTCCCACTTTCAAATTAAATACGGGTCCGGGTCGGTTCCGTGCAACAAATTTACGGGTCTCTTCGGGTTCGGGTACGAATTTTTGGACCCGTGAAGACCTCTACTTCCAGCCTGGCTAAGCTGGTCAAGCTGGTTCACACGCCTGACCAGCTAAAGAGGTGGCCAAAACCACTCTAAAACCAACCTGCTGACCAACTATGAACAGGATAGACTGGTTTTAGTCTTAGTCCTTTTTTAATTCTGCTAGATTAGAACATTTCCAACTTTCTTAATTAAAGCTTTTTATTTAATATTTACATTTTATTTCAGCTGCATTTTTAATAACAAAAACAATTTTAAATAGTTTTAGTTAAAAATAACACTGGGAAGGACTGAAAGTGACAACATTATCAAAAATGCTCATTAATGACCTTGTTTTTGAATTGTTCCAGAAATACAAGCACAATACAATAACAAGCACCTTAGCATCCACATTTTGTGTGAATTCACTCGTACATGCGATTGGAAACAACATAATAAAAACAAGAGCACATAAAATAGTTTTAACTAAATATTTAATCTGCAAACATGTTGCACGTCTTCAAGAATTGTTGGTATAGATGAGTTTATGGCAGCAGGTTATGTGTAAAAATGTAAACAAATGCATATATAACTCTGAAATAAAACAGAAACAGATGCACGCAGCCTAAAAGCAGGAGTGCTTCCAAGAGACGAACTATAAAACAAATAAAACAGTCGGCAGTAACTGTATGACATCATGCGAGGGCAGTGATGATGCGGTGCCACTCAATGTTAAAAAGTTATGCATAGCAAGTGCATCAAAATAAGCAAGTTGGCATGAATTTACAGACAATACTATACACATTCCTGTTGAGTTTATACAATTATTACACAGAACTTGTGACTTTAATAACACATTAATATAGCTGACATAGAAGCGTCTCTTGAAACCTCATCTTATCACAGTGAAGGATATAATATAAGACACATTTGGCATAAACGTTCAGAAACAATATCCGAAAATAACATAAAAGAGTGCTCACTTATGGATAAGCGAATGTCACAAATGTTTTGGACCTCTGCTGATAGTTCTGGCTCAAACAGTAGCTTAAAAGGACATGAACAAACAGCTATTAATAAACCAATTTCATGGAGACGTTTCACCTCTCGTAATATTTCTGCCCTTTCTCAAAGGGATATTAAAACAATTTCATATATACAGTATGGCACAAAAAGAAAGTTTACATACAAATACATACATACATATATATAGATTCATTAAAACTGACATTGTGAGACCTGTGGAAGAATCAGTCACTTTTTGAGTGTCAAATATAGGATACTGTACCAAGCATGACCAAATCTGCATCAGAAGGCCTTTTTTAAACAAAATGGGCCTCACGGTGTTCAAGCTCTTGCATGCGGCGATTGCGTCTCTGATAGAGGGGTTTGGCATCCGTAGGGCTGAGCTCCTCCGCGCTGGAGCTCGGAGATTGAGGTGGAGAGAGTGTAACGGGGCTGATCGAGTCATTCTCTGACAGTCCTTCATCTGCTCCCGCTGATACAGTGCTTGTCACTGTTGTAAACGTTGGCTTGGCTGTTAAAGCAGTAGTCATTGATGTTGGTGTGGTTGGTGGAGTCGTGACTGCTGTGGAGACTGTCGTAAATGTTGATGTGGCTGCTGTTGTAAATATGGTAATGGCTGTTGTGTAAATAGCTCCTGTGGTGGTAGTGGTTGTTGCTGTCGAAACGGTTTTTGCCAGCAAGTCAAATGGCTTGATTTGTCCCATCGATGGAGGTCTATAGAACGTTCCAGGAGGGGGTTTTAGTGTCCGAGGCGCTCGGAAGGATATTGGAGTCCCACCAGACTGGCTTGTAGCATCTTTTCTACTGGTGGTGCTTTGTGTTACAGCGCTAATTTCTGACGGTTTTGGCACACCTGGGGATGGTAGGTTGGCCACTATCATTGCAGTTCTGGGCGTCACATCATAATGCCTGTATTGTCTGTCCCAGGTCCTTCTTAGCGTCTGGGTGTCGATGAAGGGGTTCCTGTAATAGTTGGTGAGGCGTGGTGTTGAAGGCTTGTCCGGTTCGACAGTCTCCTGAATGGTGGCCGGCGTCTGTTCACGCTCCTCTGTGTTGCGGGTATTGCGCTCGTTGAGCAGTCGCTCCACGGGCATGCTGATGGGTCTAGACACCGGCTTGGAGCGCTGAGGACGCAGTTGTACCACTCGGCTGCTGGGACCGGGCCGGCTGAACACAGATGTGGACTTCTGCACGTCCACAGGAGCCGAGCCAACCCCATTGACATCTGAGACCTCACCTACTGGAGGGAAAAAATGAGTTCAAATGAGACAAAAAAACAACTCTCAGTAATCTAATAATACATTCAAAATATGCATCAAAGTGGAACATAAGCTTATAAGACAGTCATAACTTCATATTTTTCAACTAAAACTATATTGTATCTGATCAGTATCTTCCCATTAATTAATTAATGCACAACACTTTCAAAGTTTTTCAAATTGTTGAGTTATTACTATGTTATTACTACATTTACCCCATTCTATTAATTAAAGCGTTAATTTGAATATATCATTATATGAAATGTTGGATTTAAAGGGATAGTTCACCCAAAAATGAAAATTCTGTCATTAATTACTCACCCTCATGTCGTTCCAAATCTGTAAGAGCTGCGTTCATCTTCAGAACACAAATTAAGGCATTTTTGATCAACTCCGAGAGCTTTCTGACCCTGCATAGACAGCAATGCAACTACCATGTTCAATGCCCAGAAAGGTAGTAAGGACATCATTAAAATAGTCCATGTGACATCAGTGGTTTAACTGTAATTGTACGAAGTTAGAACGTCCATCTCTCTCTGCTCATCATCTGTACATTCTGGTTCAAATACAGTTGAGGCCAAAAGTTTACATACACCTTGCAGAATCTGCAAAATGTTAATTATTTTACCAAAATAAGAGGGATCATACAAAATGCATATTTTTTATTTAGTACTGACCTGAATAAGACATTTCACATAAAAGAAGTTTACACATAGTCCACAAGAGAAAATAATAGCTGAATTTATAAAAATGACCTCATTCTCAATACTATGTTGTTGCCTAAATCATCCACAGCTGTGTTTTTTTTTTAGTGAGAGTTGTTCATGAGTTTCACTTGTCCTGAACAGGACATTGTTCACTTGTCCTGAACACTTAAACTGCCTGTTGTTCTTCAGAAAAATCCTTTAGATCCTACAAATTCTTTGGTTTTTCAGCATTTTAGTGTATTTGAACCCTTTTTAACAATGACTGTATGATTTTGAGATCCATTGTTTCACACTGAGGACAATTGAGGGATTCATATGCAACTATTACAGAAGGTTCAAATGCTCACTGATACTTCAGAAGGACACACGATGCATTAAGAGCTGGGGGGTGGGGGGGACTTTTTGAATTTAAAGATCAGGGTAAATTTAGCTTATTTTGTCTTCTGGGAAACATGTAAGTATCCCAGAAGACAAAACATGTATAAACATGTAGATTCTGTAGGGCAGTACTAAATGAAAAAACAAGATATTTAGGCAAAATAAGAAAAATGTACACATCTCCATTCTGTTCAAAAGTATCAGTGAAGCATCAGTGAGCATTTGAACCATCTGTAATAGTTGCATATGAGTCCCTCAGTTGTCCTCAGTGTGAAAAGATGGATCTCAAAATCAGAGAGGGTGCTCGCTGCAGAGCCAAATGGGAGGAGCTGGAGCTCTAGCTCCCCCTCGCTGGAGGTAATAGGTGGAGATAGACACCTAACCACACCCTAACCCTACCCCTTACCCTATCCTAAACGTAACTCCACCCATTAGGGGGAGCTGAAGGCCATTCGGCTCTGCAGTGAGCAGTACTTGCAAAATCCTACAGTTATTGTTGGAAAGGTTTCACATAAACAAAAATGCTGAAAAACCTGTTCAGGACAAACAAGGGACTCATAAACAACTATCACTAAAAAAAAAAACAAAACAAAAAAAAGCTGTGGATCATTCAGGTAACCACATAAAATCAACTATTATTTTCTCTTGTGGATTGTATATAAACAACTTTTATGTGAAATATCTTATTCAGGTCAGTATTAATAACATAACATGCATTTTGTATAATCCCTTTTATTTTGGTAAAATAATAAACATTTTGCAGATTCTGCAAGGTGTATGTAAACTTTTGACTTCAACTGTAAGCAAAGCTGGGCAAAAAAAAGTCAAAATCTGCATCTGCAAATCCTCTATGTCAAAATCTTCAGACATTTTACGAAGACTGATTAATGTACAGCATGCATCTTCTCCTGATGGGAAACAAGGAGCAGCATATCTGGGTTCTATGTCATAACGCCAGAAATAGTCGCTATTTTGTTTTCTTTGGGCACAAAAGGTATTCTCGTAGCTTCAGAGAATTATGGTTGAACCACTGATGTCACATGGACTATTTTAATGATGTCCTTACTACTTTTCTGGGTACTGAATGTGTCAGCTTCCTTGCTGTCTATGCAGGGTCAGAAAGCTCTTGGATTTCTTATAATATAATCTGTGTTCAGATTACGGACAAAGGTCTTACGGGTTTGGAACGACATGAGGGTGAGTAATTAATAACAGATTTTCATTTTTGGGTGAACTATCCCAGTTTCGATTTCACGCTAACTTCAATACCAAAGTTGAGCAGAAGACAATCATACTAACCAGGTGTTTGCGCTCTCTCATCCCCTGTTTTCATTTCCTTCACTTCCTCCATCAACTGTGCAGAGGTAATCACAGACGAGTGTCTCTTGAAAAGTTTTGCACTCTATATGAAGGATAAATACAGATTACAAATCATAAACTCTGACATTTCCTAAAAAAAAAAGTCTAACTTTCAGTCTCTGGACTATCTCACCTCTTTGATATCCATGAGAGATCGGGAGTGACGGCTGAGTGGCGGCTGTGGTGCTGTCGGACTGGTGGGAGACGCAGGGTTGTGGGGGACATCAAAGATCATCTGGTGGTGCCTGATGAGCAGGTCCACCATGCGGGCCTGGTGGGGGTAGTCAACCAAGGAGGACAGCGACACTTCGGCCTCCAACTGCCTGGGCTTGATGAGTGTGGGGCCGAAGATGATACCCAGGTTACTAGCGGTCATCTTGTTCTCCTCAGCTTGCTCTGACACTCTGTAGAACAATGAACGGCAAAGTGTTAGAGTGAAAAATTATATTTCTATCATGACAACTCTCAGAGGGTTAAGCATGGTGATGCACATGGCAATGTTAATGTGTTTGGTCTTGGCAGGATAGATCTGCTATGCTCCTGCTGCTGTGACAGAGCAAGTACTGAGACTTGCTACTGCCAATACATTCACAACATGCTGCTGTGAGTACGTAAGAAACACTGTTGCACATATAACATATAATATATGAAATGCCCCCCCTTATATAGCATACAGTACATGAATCACCCTGTAGCAGATCTACACAGGTGGAGCTGGGGAAGGTGGAGGGTTTCTGAAGAGGGCTGCAACTGCTATGGCAAGCACTAGGCAAGTATTTGAATGTTGAGCTGCAAGCTCATTGGCTGCTGACACAAGAGAGAACCAATCAGCTGTGCCATATGCTAATGATGTTATTATGTCCGACTGAGTTAGACCTATCGGACAGCGCCATCCAAAATTCCATGACAGGACTTTGGATTTTACTCCCACTAAACATATTTAAGGATATCCAGCAAGAAGCAATGAAAAACAGATCCCAATAGCAGATTCCTGCTTCCTTCCTATATGACTTTTTTTAATCAAGCTTTTTGTTTATGGTTTGTGTTAGGTAGGATACCTGTGCAGATGGGTGATGAGGAACTGCAGGG
The DNA here is from genome assembly GCA_012976165.1 of Labeo catla. Taxonomy (NCBI): domain Eukaryota; kingdom Metazoa; phylum Chordata; class Actinopteri; order Cypriniformes; family Cyprinidae; genus Labeo; species Labeo catla. The sequence goes on from VONZ01000096.1 coordinate 1,524,145, forward strand.
TTTTGTAGTGGGCCGCAGGAAGCTGTCGTAGGAGGTCTCTGATTTTAAAGAGCACTCTTTTAAGCTCAATACTGAGGCTCAGCTGCTCTCCTGGTGATTTTTCTTTAGCTGAGTCAGTCTCGTCTATGTTCTGAGTCTCTTTTGCCAGTCCGATGATATCATTATAATACCGATATTGAATCAATGGCTCTGGCAACTGAAAGACAATTGAATTCTTTTTTAGACAATGTCAAAATAGCAAAAAGTATTTTGAAAAACTCTTTTTTTCTAAATGTGAAGAGCAATGGAACCCTATAGAGTGCAACAGCTGGGTTCAGCAGGAAAAATCTAATACATTTCTTGATGAGGAGCTGATTTTTAACTTAGAAGCCATAACTTACCATAACCATTTAACTTATAAACCAACTTATAAGACAGACCTACAATGAGCTACAAGGTTGTTAATTGGTGATAATTAGTAAGCTCCACAAAATGCACCAAAAGAACACTTTAGTGCCTGCTCATTTCCATGAGGCACTGCAAATGACGGAATAGTCATTTTCCATTACACTGCCGTTCAAAAGTTTGGGATCAGTAAGACTTATCTTATGCTCATCAGTTCCATTTATTTGAGCAAAAATACAGAAAAAATAGCAATATTATTAAATGTTATTGCAATTTAACATAACAGTTTTCTGTTTTAATATACTTTAAAATATATTGGTGATGCAAAGAAACATTTTGATGAATAAAAAGTTAAAAAGAATAGAATTTACTCAAAATAGGATCTATTCAAACAACATAAGTCTTTACTATCACTTTTAATCAGTTTAACACATCCTTGCTGAATAAAAGTATTAATTTCTTCCAAAGAACTCGGCCCAAACTTTGAATGGTAGTGAATATTGTTACCAAAAAAAATTGCTAAAAATATTTTTAATAAATGCTGTTCTTTTTAACATTTTGCTCATCAAAGAATCCTGAAAATAATATTACGTTCCAAAAAAAAATAATATTCATAATAAATCAGCATATTAGAATGATTTCTGAAGTATCATTTGACACTGAAGACTAGAGTAATGATGCTGAAAATTCAGCTTTGCATCACAGAAATAAATTTTGTTTTAAAGTATAATAAAACGGAAAAGCGCTATTTTAAATTGCAATAATATTTCACAATATTACTTTTTTCTGTATTTTATGATAAGCAGAAAAGGCTTCTTTAAAAAAAAACATTAAAAATCTTACTGATCCCAAACTTTTGAACGGCAGTGTAATATTAGTTTACATAAATATTTTGCAATAAATGTAAAATATATTGTTTCTATACACAATCAACATCTTTAAATTAATAGTTTTATATTCATCCATCGATTTTATCTTGAATATTTCATTTGCAGTGCTTCACGGGACTGTAGCCGTTTTCCTCATTAAAGCTAAAAACTGCAATTTACAGATAATTGACTCACCCCCTTGTCATCCAAGACATGCATGTCTTTCTTTCTGCAGTCGTAAAGAAATTATGTTTTTTGAGGAGAACATTTTAGGATTTCACTCCATATAGTGGACTTCTATGGTGCCCCCGGATCGGTTATTTTCTCTAAAAGAAATTACAGTTTATATACTTTTTAACCTCGAACGCTCGTCTTGTCTAGCTCTGCGTGAACTCTGTGTATTCCGGTTCAAGACAGTTAGGGTATATCGAAAAACTCCCATCTCATTTCCTCCTCCAACTTTAAAATCGTCCTACATCGCTGCAGTACCATGCCAGAGATTACAAAGTGAACATGCAAAGAAGATCAAACACCCTTTACAAAAAAGTAAAAGGTGTAAGGTAGGGCAATTTTGAAGTTGGAGGAGAAAATGAGACAGGAGATTTTAGACATACCCTAACTGTCACACAGAGCTACAGAAGACGAGTGTTTGAGGTTAAAAAGTAAAACATTTAAACTGCATTTTGGAAGTTAAAATTTGGGGGCACCATAGAAGCCCATTACACGGAGAGAAATCCTGAATTTTTTTCCTCAAAAAACAATTTCTTTACAACTGAAAAAGAAAGGCACGTACATCTTGGATGACAAGGGGGTGAGTGCATTATCTGTAAATTTTTGTTCTGGAAGTGGACTAATCCTTTAAGTACACACCTTTTGTCTTATAAGATTTTTAAACATTTTTGTGCTTCAAATCAAAGTTTGCAATGTTGTGATTCAGCTCTTAGCTGGCTGTTTTGATTAATGGCTTATAACTCTATGACAAATATAAAATTCCTATGTGAAATACACTTTCGAAACCAAAAAGCGGGAGGACACATTTGCACACCATTATGTCAAGTTTCATACAGACATGATGAAACTGGGATTATTTGTCCCACCACACCTGTCTCAGGTAAAGCTTGAGCACGTTGCTTATGTCATGTGGGTGGAGGTCAGAAAGCTCCACTAAGTCCTTTCCATTCTCAAAGGCCTGGCAGAGCTTTTCCACACGAGACTTCGCCCCATTCACCCGATAAATGCCCTTAAAATGAACCGAAAGCAGGCGTCACTCACAAAATGATTCACCAACATTCAATTAAACAAATTCTTTAAAGTTGCATCGAAATTCCTTACCTTAATGTTCAGGGCACGACTCTCGATTTCCGAGGTGCATTTTTTGATAATAAAAGGTATGCCGTCAGAACTGTTCTTAGCTACTTGGGCGAAGTCGATCCCGAAAAGGTGCAGTCTGCCCTGGAGCTTTTTATGACCACACTGAATGGCAAGAGTCTCCAAGCATTTCTTATGACAGGCCAAAGAGCACTGCGTAAAAAAAGATTAGAGAATGACAACCGGCTCTAATGAATAACGCGAACAGAATCAGTGTGAGTGTTAATGATGATGATGACGGTACCTCCTCACATTCAGCCCCGTGAAACACCACCAGACCATCACACTCTCTGCACTTGGAAGGCGCTCGCAGTTTCCGCAGCTTATGAGTTTGTGCCGCTTTTGACATCTGAGCATTACGGAAAGGACCGGGAGAACTGGCCGTTTCCATCACCATCTCAGAAAGACCTGAAACAAGGAAAGATGTGTTTCAATAACTAAAAACAATCTGCTGGCTCACAAGTAAAGTTCATCAAAAGTCTTAAATTTGAGTTGGGATGGGAATTGAAAGAAATTTCATGACTCTGGTTTGCATTCCTACTTAATGTGTTTTACTACTTTTGAGGAAGCGTGACCCCAGTTCCTCAAATATATTTCCCTACTTTTATCGTTTGTTTACATTCAGCAATCATTACTGAAATGTAGCACTTTTGGTGGAGAGACAGAAACTGCCAACTACTGTGGCATTTTGCCAATGTCAACACCCAGCCCATCTGCGCAGCTGCACTGAAAGCAAAAACGTGGGTGCAGGCAATTCAGCACTTGTGTAATAATCACAAACATGTGGTGTCACCACACATCTACGAACACAGACGCTCACAATCACGCTATTCGGTTTGTACAACCCACCATTATCTGATGGGGAAGGTGGTTCTCTCTCATCGAGATCATCTGCTGAAGACATGGTACCAGTTGAGGGAGTTCTGGGAAGCCTGCGTTTGAAGTCCCCTGTAACACGAACACACACATAAACACACATTAGATACTTCCGTCCTGCAGAGAACTTCTCCATCCTGTCCACTGAGAACTAGGTCAACCACTTTACAAGCAAAACTTACAAACGTGCCTGAACTAGCAAAATTTCTAGAGGAACTTCTTTTTTGGATTAAACACGTTGCACGTAATAAGTATGGCTGATGCAACTGGCCAGAGTAAAACATTTAAGGACATTTACAAAACTTAGGCCAGTCTTGACATTCTTATGTTCTAACAATATGTTGATCAAATACATGTTTTTATGCCTGCTTTTTCTGTGATGTTGTAAACATTGTTGTTTTGTCAAATTCTGCTGTGTAAATGTCACAATATCTAGCTGGCTTAAATAAATGAGGTTTTGTGGTATTTATGGTTTATAGCTGTCACAACATCTGTAGTTACTGCACAATTACTGCACATAAGGAATTATATGTTGTAAATGGTTTAAGAAAAAAAATGTGTATGAAGAGTTCATTTGTAAAAACAGATAACTGTTTTTTTCATTGTGAATTCCAATGAATCTCAATCAAACTGCATTTGGGTTATTTTAATTAAGTAAAAATACAGCTAACTAACACAATAAAACACTATAAAAACATGATAACAAAAAAAACAAAAAAAAAACATGATTTTTGAAAAACTGAGTCATCTGTGTTTGCAAATGTACTCTTCATATATATACATATATATATATATATGTGGGTGTGTGTGTGTGTGTGTGTGTTGGCAAGGAAAATAGATAAAATAAAATAATAAAATAAAATTACAAATAGCAGTATATTGTTTAATGCCAGCACAGAAGGCTATTTTTGGCAAGAACAATGTAAAATGAATGACTGAATGAATAATATAGAATAAATAAATAATGTATAAATTCATAGAAAATAATCTAGAATATTTTTTTTTTTACCCAATTCTGTTTTCCATTATTCTAATGGATTCTGGATTTTAATGGTTTCATCAAATCAAAGTTGTGATAATCAAATAATTAATAATTTTTAATTAAGTGATAGTATAAATTGTATATATTTTATCATTTAATTTTAATAATTAATTTTTTTTATTAAATTAATTTATTTTATTTAATATAATTTTATGAACTAATTTATTATTGTTATATATATATATATATATATATATATATATATATATTTATTTATTTATTTATTTATTTATTTTTTATTTTTTTTTTGTTTTGTTTTGTTTGGTTTGGTTTTTTTATAAAGATTGTGGTGTGTATTTGATATCCTGGTGCCCACTGGGATTAACCTATTATCTGATGTATACGAAGTGCTTTATTTAAGATATATCACATGTCCCATATTGTGAAACGCATGGTAGGATTCAATGTGTTGACATCAGAAAAAAGTACCTGGACTAGCTGTGGGGGAGTCCAATGACCTAGACTCACTGCTTCCTCCAGCACTCTCTGAGTCACTGCACATCCCTCCTCCACCGGCACTGCCTGAGCTCCAGGCCCGCTGGGAGCCCTGCGTCCTTAACGCTACAACACACAGAATTAACCTCAGGGTTACCTATATAACTGAAGTAGAAAATCCTACATGTGTTTGGGAGAATCAGTCTGAGAATTTTGCTTATGTGCATGAGCCTTAGATTAGCCTTCTAGTCTGGATGCTTCATTAAATGTGAGCTCAGGCTGTAATCCAGCAGGCTGATGAGGTCACAGCACAGGGGCGTTTTGGAAGCCAAAGGCCGATCTGGGTCTTGGGCCTTAATCCTGACTGCTGGCAGCTTTTGTCCAATCTGTGGATGGCCCACAGTGGACACGTCAAGCTATGAAACTAATAAGCTGTTCGGGATGTTGAAGCTTGCCAGACATATGTGCCTAATAGGGCCAAACATCTCAGGATTTTGTTTAAGTGGGCAGAAAATAAATGTCATGGACTTTTAGAGTCAAATGCAGGCTGAGTAGGCTGTAGACATGCCTGACGTAGCAACTTCGGCTCAGTGTGTGTTACAGTGATTCTGGAGCAGAACTCTCTGTTTGTCCAAACAATGGAAGTAGGGGAAATTGATCATTTTAAATCTACAAACTTTCAGTCACCAGTCTAATTCTTTAGCGACTCTTACCTTGGATGTCTATACTGCTATTGGATCGTCTCTCTGCGATCTTGGCTTTGCAGGGTTGTACGGTACTCTCAACCTCATCTGCACTTTGGTTATCTGCTGAAGTAACAGAGCCTTGCGACAGGTTCCCGTGAGACGAGCGGGTGCTGCTTTGAGACCTCTTATGAAGGGACATTCTGGAAAGGAATGACGCTTGTTAAAACATGCTTTATTAAAATACCACAGGCAAACCAGGCTGTGCAAAATCTCTGCTGATTGTGAAATGGGTTACTCAACAGGAAAGCGTGAGATTTAAATGCGCTGTAAAGAGAGGTCATAGCACTGGCCAGTATGTTTGAATGTGGGTGTGATTCAGAGGTCAGGCTGAAAAGCACAGAGCAGCGATTATTCTGGATAAACAACACACTATCGCCGACCGTTGTTTCGTTCATTATTCTTCCTGAGGAAGATGCAAACAATGCAGCCTCTCTCTGGCCCGCACGGAAACTTGAGCGTGGACTTACCCCGTTTTTGAGGAAGCTGTGATGTCCTGAGACAGAGACTCCAGCCACACACGCTCTTTAGGCAGGCTGCACACGAACTCAGAGTAACGCTGGCCTGGCTCATACTTTTTGGCCTGTTCACTTAGAGCTTGGTAGTTGATGGACAGAGGTTGGGTCTGAGCCTGCTGCATCTGGAACCAGTTCACTGTCACCTGCGACAGTTCGTGAGAATAGTCAGTATGCAATAATGGCATTTATTTTCATGAAGAAGGTCAAAAGTTCGGGGTCAGTATGATTTTTTTAAAAAAAAAAAGGATTAGTTCACTTCTGGAATAAAAATGTCCTGATAATTTACTCAACCCCATGTCATCCAAGATGTTCATGTCCTTCTGACTTCAGTCGCAAAGAAATTAAGGGTTCTGAGGAAAACATTCCAGGATTTTTGAATGGTGGCCAAAGGGTTGAAGGTCCAAATTGCCGTTTCAATGCAGCTTCAAAGGATTCTACACGATCCCAGCCGAGGTATAAAAGTCTTATCTGGTGAAACGATCGGTCATTTTCTAAAAACAATTAAAATTGATATAATTTCTAACTACAAATGCTTGTCTTGCACTAGCTTTGCGATACGCACGTGCAACATCACACATTTCATAATCACACCGGGAAGGTCACAGCGTGGTTAGCTGTTCAAAAAGGTAAGGAAGGGCAAAAAACTCCATCTCATTTTTCCTTCCAACTTTAAAAAAGTCAGACCATTGTTTTAGCTTTTTTTGTAAAGTTCGTGATGAAAAATCACATGCCAGTGCCACTACACATGACCACAGTGAGCAACTACTGAGCCTAATGGTATGTAGAGATCTTTGCAACTTTGCAAAGTTAGGTAAAAGGATAAAGCTAATATACCATTTTTATTTCACAGTAACAATTTATATCATGATATAGTCATTTTTGTTATTTTATCTTTGTTAATAATAATAAGAACTTAGATGCAAATAACAAACTAAAGGACAAATACAATAAAACAAAAACACAAATGAAATAAATAGAGACCTATGATATTAGTTTTATTCCCATTTTTTTCCCCCAAATTCCGTTTTTTTGTTTGTTTGTTTGTCAGTTTTTTCTATTTGAAATTTTTCTAGATTCTATTTTAATGGTTACGTTAAAAAAAAAAAAAAACATATGAATCAAAAAGTATGTCTAATTAATTTAAATCATGAAACTTGCACAATTTAACAGCAGTTTCTTAAAAGTTTAACAAAAATGTATATTTTAAGGCCCTATGAAAAGTTTTATTATTTTTCTGTAATAGTTTATTTTGATCAAATTCTGTTCATCTGTTTTCCATCAATTTTCTGTATTCCATTTTAGTTTCATTAAATTGTGTATTTACAATTTCCTTGTAAATAAATTCTGGTATATATATATATACTTTTTTTTTGGTAAATATTCCTTAAATATTCATTATTAGTAGTAGCACTATCATTACACTGAGTAATATTTCTGTCAAGTTAAACCAAACTTTTCATATATTATGTGACAATGGTTTTTCTCAAAGGTAACAGTAAAATACTCATGAAGTTACACTCAGATCAGTTCTAGAGATTATGTTTCTGTGTTCATGCACTCATATATTGAGGCGGCAGAGGCTGAAAACACAGCGAGCGTAATGCACACTTCAGTATGTGTGTAGTAAACGAAAGCGCATGTCTTAGCCATTCATTCATACAGAGACACGCAAAACATGCAGGATTCATATTTAAATAGCCAAACTTCATGATATTCCACGTTATACAGTAAATTCCGTTTTTATGACTGGATCCCTTGATTTCGTCCGAGTTTTCTGCTTCGCTTTAATCATATGGCTCTTATTAAATTATTTGTTTGGTAAAAATTAAAAATATATTAGTAAAGTTTTTTAAACTTTACTAATATTTCACAATTTGACAGTATTTTTGATTTAGAAACATCGAAAAATCTTACAGACCCAAAAACTTTTGAACCATAGTGTAGTGTTGCTGTGACATGGATACACACCGCTTTGAGGGTCAGGTCGCACTGGAAGACCAGCTTCCGAATTTGAGCGAGGATCTCACTCTTAGCGTTTGACAGGCTGACCTTCTTCGCCTCTAGATCGGCCACACAGGCTTTATACTGCTCCTGCGCTTCCTCTGCCTACAGTTGCCACAAAAACAAACCATCAGCCAAACAAAACAAAAGCATGGTGATTTTCCTACCCCATTTTAAACCAAAGTGTGTCATTTCTGTGACACCAGTGGCACCAAACAGGATTGCAAAAGTATTCAATTTTATGAAGAAAACGCTCACTCTTTTGTTAAGGTGTGATGCTGTGCAGTTGTTGGGTGTCTGGGTTGTCACAGCAACAGTAATGTTTCGATTATACGGCCTAATTTTCAGACAGTACATTGGACGTTAAGGAAATTTGATCAAAATCCCACAAACTCTGTGTTTCTCGTCACCACTTTGAAACCCCATAAACAAGGTCAATAAACCCAAGGGTGTGTGTGTTTGTGCAGTCAGTGACCACGTTGGAGTTGAAGTTTTAAAATTCTTTATAGCGCAGTACCTTCTGCATGGCCTCTTCCTCCACCCTCCGCTTCTTCTCCAGAGTCCTGCCTCCTGCTGTTGGCTGCTCCTCCTCGGTGCGGCTGGTGGAGCTGCGTGCCTTCTCGTACTCCTCCCTCTTCTGCACCTTCAGCAGCCGAGCTTTCTTCAAAGCGCTCTCGGCCTCGTTCTGAAAACACATGGGTCTTTAAGCGCTTTCGGTTCTGAAGAAACATTAGTGATGAAATTCAAAGAATTTGAATAAATATATGTACCATTTTCTTTAGCTCTCTTTGCCATTGTTCTTTTATCTCCTTCCTCTGCTTGTCCAGATCGTTCTTGCGGGCCAGCAGTGGCTGTTGGAATTATGAGGTTTTTTTTAGAATTAAAGGAAATGATTTGTTAAACAGTGAGTTAAACATGTACAGCAAATATAACTGATCATACCTGTATAAATTTGTTGGTTTGTAGGGCTGCAGCTGTTTGGAGCAGAACCTGATTGTACTCAATTTCATTTTTAAAGGCAGAGACATAAATATCCCGGAACGGCATGTAGTCCTTTAAAAAAAGAAAATGAAACACAGTCACACAATAATGTCACTTAAAGGCCCAAAGTCAAATACCATTCAAAAGCTTGGGATCAGTAAGATTTTTGAACGTTTTAAGCCTCTTATGCTCACAAGGCTGATTTTTTTTATAAAAAATCCATCAAAAAGAGCAATATTGTGAAATATTAATACTAGTGCCGTCAAATGTAGCACATTAACGCAGGCGATTAATTTTTCCAGTTTAAAGGTGTTAAAAATATTTTAACACTGGTCACCACATTCACAACTGCTATTTCTGTCTCTTTTTTCTTGACAATAATTGCGTTTATTTAGACACAGAATGTGTTTACGACCACATCAAACGGGAGACTTTTCAGACATGCTCTAGACTTCACCTCAGCGACAGGCACTAGTCAAACGAGCGTGGAAAAGTTTTCAGTAGATTCAGTAGAAAAATGCCAAATGACCTAATAAGCCAGCTGCTGTGATGTCTGTTAATCAAAGAACAAAAGAAAAAGAGGAAATCAATGGCTTTTGTAGCTTAAAAGGAGAAGTCCACTTCCAGAACAACAATTTAAAAATAATTGACTCACCCCCTTGTCATCCAAGATGTTCATGTCTTTCTGTCTTCAGTCGTAAAGAAATTATGTTTTTTGAGGAAAACATTTCTGAATTTTTCTGCATATAATGGACTTCATTGGTGCCCCAATTTTGAACTTCCAAAATGTAGTTTAAATGCAGCTTCAAAGGGCTCTAAATGCTCCCAGCTGAGGAAGAAGGGTCTTAGCTAGCGAAACAAAAACGCGTCCACGGGTCGTTCTTGAACGTTTCGTTAATTTTGAACAAATCTTTAATGTGACTCGGGAAGAACGAGACGTTTCAGGGAGTGATTCGTTTAGTCGCGCATGCGCAACATCCTATTAGGTTCTGTACTGGAACTAGTTCACCTGTTTCGAGTCTTCTGGTTTTTCGAGTCGTTTGTTCATCTTATGGGGCTGTCACGTGATGCTGATTTTGCTAAACTGAACAAAATGACTCAAAAAAAGATTTGTTCATTTTGCTGAACGAGACTCAATGGTCCGAGTCGGTAAAATGATCTGAACTTCCCATCACTACTACGAATCATGCCTTTGAATCACCACAAGGTCATCGTCTGTGTACTCCAGCTCAAAAAGGTAGAGTATGTCGAAAAACTCCTACAACTTCAGAATTGTCCAACATCATTGTACCTTTTTGTTTGTAAACAGTGTTTGACTTACTTGCACTTTCTTAGTCTTTGCGCGTTCGCTTTGTAAACACTGGGTCTGTGGTTCCGATCTGCATGACCTTTCGACGTGATTCAATAGTACATGAACGCGCATCCCAGAGCCTGTGCTACACAAGCTTTTGTGCTTAAAAAGTATACAAATTTTTATTTTCCAAAAAAAAATGACAGATTGTTTCGCTAGATAACACCCTTCTTCCTTGGCTGGGATCATTTAGAGCCCTTTGAAGCTGCATTTAAACTACATTTTGGAAGTTCAAAATCGGGACACCAGTGAAGTCCATTATATGGAGAAAAATCCTGAAATGTTTTCCTCAAAAAACATAATTTCTTCACGACTGAAGACAGAAAGACATGAACATCTTGGATGACAACTGGGTGAGTAAATTATTTGTGAATTGTTGTTCTGGAAGTGTACTTCTCCTTTAAGGATTCTCTATATTTAATTTAGTATTCAGTATTTGATATTTTTTTTCAGTTTCTGTATATTTCCTACCTGCTGAAAGGCACAGGTTTAAAGATTGTTTTAAGTTCACTTAAATTAGAAGTTGTTATTTTTTAAAGTCTAATAAATGTTAAAATTGATAGCTCTCATTTATACTGTAATGCTGAATGGCTACAGTCAATGGTTAAATATTAGGAAAAAACTAATTTCCTAGAGACATAAGTATAATTGGTATCATTGACACTTGCCTTCAGTCACAAAAAAGAAGTGATTAAACAAACATTAAAAATACACAGCCTTACTTTGTTTCTAAATTCATTTGATGATTGAATGTGAAATTGTTGTAATATAAAAGTATATTTAAAAAACTTAATTTTAGGTGACAGCACTAATTAATACAATTTAAAATAACTATTTTCTATTTTAATATATTCTAAAATGTATTCCTATTTATTCCTGCAATGACAAAACTGAATAGCCATTACTCCAGACCTCAGCGTCATATGATTTTTCAGAAATCATTCTAATATGCTGATTTGGTGCTTTTCATCTTATCATCGTATTATGGTTGTTGAAAAGAGTTGTGCTGCTTAATATTTTTTAGGGAAACCATGAAACATTTTATTTCAGGATTGTTTGATTAATAGAAAGATCAAAACGACAGTATTTACTTGAAATAGAAATATATTATAAATGTCTTTACTGTCAGTTTTAATCATTTTATGCCCTTGTTGAACGAAAGTGTTAATTTCTTTCAAAATTCTTTCCAAAAATTAGAATGGTAGTACATCATTTACAGTCAAACCAAAATGTATTCAGACACCTTCAACATTTCTCACATTATTACAGTTTATTCGCTATAGTTTAAAAAAGGTAATAAAATATGACAAGAACTCAAGAGTTAAATTATGTCAGAACCAATTCATCTTGATAATGTCAGATAACTTTGATAGAAAGGTATGTAACAAAACATGGTCAAGTCAAAGTTTTTGGTCCCAAATTTGTATAAATTTTACTGGTAGTCCACTGTATGAAGAATTTTTGGGTATAGTATGTCACAGTTTACTTTATTTTGCTATCCTCACTTACATAAATGAACTATAGTGTCCTACACCCACTAGTAAAAAAATATCAAAAATAATATCTGGTGTCTGAATAATTTTGGTTTGACTGTGCATCACATTTTATCAAAACAACATACTAAAAAGACCATCACCTGCTGACTTGCCACTGCCTTTGCGGATTCTGCCATCTTGGCAAAGCTTTTGGCACATTCCATGTCTGTCAAATACAGAGACACCACATGAAACACAAAAAATTCAACAACAGTCTCAAAACAAAAGATCAGGCTTTAAGAATGGACTGACCCAGGCTGAGGCGTTTCTCCACCCAGGCCAGCACATCTTTGGTGTATTTAGACCAGGCCTTGGCGTAGAGCAAAGCCGATTCCACTCCACTGTCATTCTTCAGCAGAAGAAGGTCCACCTGCTCCACGGTGGCCAGCTCTGGGGACAAAGCAGGATCTACAAACACAAGAAAAACCACATATGAAAAAAATACACAAACGTCCCACACTGTGTAATAATTCAGATGTACTCTTTGAAGACATTTATATTACCTCAACCTCGTCTCTCTACTCTCTAAAACTCATTTAAAATGTTCTTTTTTTAAATGTTGCCGCCCTACAGGGTTTATAGGCTAAAAGTTACAAGGCAAATTTTACAAGTCAGCTTTATTAAGGCAACGACAGCCCTGAAATTGGTGGCAAACTTGCTTTTAAGAGGAATATTCTCCAGCATCCCCTTGACTTAAAAGAGGTCTTTCTAAACTGACACTAATCTGTGGTAGCATTAGATGTACAGTACTGTGCAAAAGGCCACTAGTATTTTCACCAGCTAAAAAATGGTTTAAAGTAAGTTATTTCTATCTTTTGCTGTAGTGTGTCAGTAGGAAACATCAGTTTACATTTCTAAACATTCTGTTTGCCATTAATTGTAATAATCTAGTGAGATTTTTGTTTCTGACAACAGCCAGTGCTCCACACAGACATCTGATCTCACCATCATCCAGTCTGTCTCTGGAATGACATGAAGAAACAGAATAACTGAAACAGCCTAAATCCAGAAGAACTGTTTTAACATCTCCAAGATGTTTCAAGTAACCTACCTGCAAAGCTACCTGAAAAACTCTGCACAAGTGCACATAGGGCAAAAGCTGCTTTAAACGCAAACAATGGTCACCTCAAATGCTGATTTATTTTAGTTAATAGAAGTTCATTGATAAAGAAAATCTATTTATGACATTGTTTTTGACAGCATCCTCATTTTATGTGCCTAACTGCCTAAAAATTTTAACAGTACTGCAGCTTTGTAGGTATAGGTCTCTTAAAGCATCTTGGAGATGTTGCCACAGTTCTTCTGGATTTAGTCTGTCTCCGTTTTTTCTGTTTCTTAAGACAGACTGGATTGAATGATGGAGAGATCAGATCTCTGTTTGCACAAGGAGTCTGACAACAGCCTGTGCTCCATACAAAAATCTCACTGGATTATTATAATTAATGGCAAAATGAATGTTTAGAAATGTAAACTGATATTTCCTACTGACACACTACAGCAAAAGACTGACTTTAACTGACTTTAAACCATTTTTTAGCTGATGAAAATACTAGTGGCCTAAGACTTTTGCACAGTACTGTATGTACGATATATTGCATGGCATGAGCGTGTGAGATCATCTCGTAAAATCTGCGCTTAACCTAAATGCACTGACACGCAACTCAGCTGCGCTGAATCCAAGCACCCCGCCCAATAAGCCACATGTGGTTCCCATTCCTCATACAAACGTCCACAAAAAACCCCAAAGAATGTCAACCATTTGGCAAACAAGAAGAGCGTTAGACTATATGAAAAACAACACGAGTGTGAAGGTACAGGGCGTGTAGAGCTCTCTTGTCGATAGTGACCTGTGACAGTGCAGCTCATCTGTCTCTCTCTTAGAACAACAGCTTACATGTCTGGTTTGTTTAACTAGAAAACTTTGTTGAAGTTTGTATTACAGTTACTCTGAGGCAGGTAAAATACGTGAGAGTCTCTTCAACACTTCAGCGGCAAGAGCCTGCTTGCTTCGTGATTGAAAGAAGCAAGACATAAAGGAGAAAGAAAGGAAATCCATTTACCTGCCAGATCATTTTGATTGCAGCCTCCTGAATCTTCAGAGAGGTTTTCAAAAGACTAGAGGAGAAAAAGAGAAAGACATTTCACACGGAATGAGAAGTTTGATTATAGTGGTGAGGGATGAAAAGGTGCTTCTTTTGAGCTGTTCTCTTTTATCTTGTCTCTCAATGTCTCAGTTAATCAAAGCTTGAAAAACCTAGTTCTTTAAATCACAGGGGCCAGCCAGGTTTTATTATTTTCAAAGCAGACATCTTAACTTAAAGGGACAGTTCACCAAAAAATGAAATGTCGTTATTTATTCACACTTGTTCTAAAAATATGTTGGTTATTTTTTTCTGTGGAACACAAACGAAGAATTCCGTAGAAGCGTCTTACATTTTTTTTTTACTATGAACAGTTCATAGTAACCACATCTGTCAAGCACCAATGAGGACATGAAAATCATACAAATGCCATAAAACTAGGCCATACAACAAACAAGTAAGGACACATCACACAGATCAAAAGTGACAGTAAAGACATGGATAATGTACAAAAGGTTTCTATTTCAAATTGATCCTGTTTGATCTTTCTATTCTTTAAAGAACTGTAAAAAATGTATTAGTTTTCTCAAAAATATTCAGCAGCACACTATTTTAAACAATGATAATAACATTAAATGATTATGAACTAAAACTAGTATTGCACCAAACCACAAGAATGAATGACATTATAAAGTAAGATACGTCTGTCAAAAACATGAAAAACATTTAAAATCTTACTGACCCCAAACTTTTGAATGGTAGTGTATTTCAAGTCTTCTGAAGCCATATGATACTGTTGTTCATAAATAGAGAATACTGGCTTAAGTTTCAGTCTGCTTTTCACATAAAGCTATTGTATGGCTCCAGAAGACTTGGAGCATGGCATACAAGTCATAAGGACTAAATGAATGGTGCTTTATATTGTCAGACGTGGTCACTGTTGTTGTATGGAAAAGAGCTATATATGAAAAGCTAAATTATCCTTTTGTGTTCCACTGAAAAAAACATGAGGAACAACACGAGGGTGACTTCTTTGTGAAGGACCTTTGAGGTGATAACTTACACGACTTCTTCTGGCTTGGGGGTACCCCAACCTGGAGCCACTGTCCACATCTCCCATAAGGAAGTCAGACACTCTGAAGTGGAAAAGAAAGACAAGTCACCGCTGGTACACTGTACATAACATTACCCGAACATACATAGTAAGTTTACATTATTGTGGTGGTATTTTTCATCACACATAGATAATTTTGAGCAGTATTAAAGGGGTCATGAACTGAGAAATTAAACTTCCCTTTATCTCTTGACACAAAAGAGGGCATTGTGCTATGAAAACATCCTGTTTCAGAACTTAAAAAATTCTTGTTAGACTAAAAACAGCTTATATTGAAGCCAATCTGCCAAAATGACAGGTTGTGGAATGTGCCACTTTATGACGTAATAGTGTGGCTAAACACCCCCTCCACAGATGATCAATGGCTGCTTCTACATCACTTCCTGTTTAGCCCCGCCCACCAATTTACGCACATTTACGCACATCCCAATAGGTCTAACTCAATTTGACCTAATGACATCATCACATGGCACAGATGATTGGTTTCACTCCCGTATCAGCAGCCAATGAGCTCACTGATCAACATTCAAATATGCTAGTGCTAGCTGTCTGCAGTTTTGCAGCATGCTTCAGAAACCCTCCACCTTCCCCAGCTCCACCTGTATAGATCTGCTATGAGGTGATTCACGTATGCTATGGGGGTTATTCATGTATGTTATATGTGCAGCAGCAATATTTCTTACATGCTCAAAGCAGCATATTGTGAATGTATTGGCAGTGGCAAGTCTCGGTACTTGCTCTGCTGTAGCAACAGCAGCGTAGCAGATCTTCCGCCAAGACCAAATACATTTACATTTTTATGTACATTACCATGCCAATCACTCCGAGAATTGTCATGGCAGAACTACTTTAATTTACGAGTAGCTTGTAGCTGGTCAAGCTACAGTTTCAGAGTAGCTTCCACAACACTGGGTCTATGCAGAAATCAAATGATATAGATGGCTCAGAAGACAAGAAGATGCTGTGCAGTGCCAAGTTGTGGAAAAACACAGCCTTTGCATTGCCTTCCTTCTGATCCCAACATTAGGAAAGAGTGGATTAACTTTATTTTTAAAAACATTCCAGACCGTGTCAGTAAGAACTTGGTCTTTTGTACACTTCATTTTACCCCGGATTCGTTTACAAACAAAGCACAATTTAAGGCAGGATTTTCAAAACAGGACTAAATAGACTATTACTTCTGAATTATATTTTTTGTTGTTAAAATCTTGGTAACATTATAAGTAGACCTCAGAGAACAACACACAATAATAAAAAAAATTATGTTCATGACCCCTTTAAGGAATAGTTCATCCAAAAATGCAAACTCTGTCATCATTTACTTACCCTCACATCATTCCTAACTTGCATGACTTTTGTTTATCTTCGAATCACAAATTAATTTATTTTTAATATTCTCTAATCATTTTGTATAACAACTGAAAGCACATCAAATATGGTAAGCAGAAGCTCAAATACACCTGCTTGATGCATGAAAACCAATAAGATTTGCCCTCGCATTTCACACAAGCACAATTGAGCTTTCGCTGACCATATTTGACGAGCTCTATGTATGTGCGTTGGACGCGCAACGAAGACTGACAGCAAAGAGAAGAATTTTTGAATAAAGTTGTTTATATATATATATATATATATATATATATATATTTTTTTTTTTTTTTTTTGCCATTTTTGCCTTTTTTTAACGAGATAGTAGAGGGAGAGAGAGGGGCCTCGAACTCGGGACGCCCGGACCACAACAGCACTATATGTTGGCACACTGCCAACAAGGTTATCGGCGCCAACTAAAGTCATTATTTTTGTTTTCTTTGCGCATAAAGTATTCTCATAGCTTCATAAAATTATGGTTGAACCACTAATTTCACATAGACTATTTTAACCATGTCCTTACTACCTTTCTGGGCCTTGAACATGGTAGTTACATTGCTGTCTGTGCAGGGTCAGAAACCTCTCGGATTTCAAAAATAGTTTAATTTGTGAACTGAAGATGAGCAAAGGTCTTACAGGTTTGGAACGACATGAGGGTGAGTAATTAATGACAGAATTTTTTTATTTTTGGGCGAACTATCCCTTTTAGTAACATTGCAACATAAAACAAGCACATTTCATCAGCATTAAGAGAGTGACAACAGGATGCACAGCTGACGTATGCTGTAAAATTGGAAACTGAAAGTAACTATACAGATGAAGACCATTCAGAATATAAGTATGACTACAGAAGAGGGAGCTACCGTACTCACACATTGCCAAAGGTGAATGCCAAAGTATCGATTGATGTGTGTATCTCGCCAAATACTGTGTCTTTGTTTTCTTTATTGACTTCCTTGACATTCACGCCTGTGGGAAGTGATAAACCACATGAGAAGTTTAGCACAAAAATCTTAATAGATGATGATGAGCAGTAGGGGCGTAGACCGAGATCTCAATATGTTTGTGGAAATTCCTCAACAGTGGATCACCACAACTATTGAGAACTGATGAGTAGCTACAACACTCTCTGATAATATAGAATTCATGCATCCCACGTGATTTAATTTTAGTATGCTGTAAAGTCAGACTCGTACTGAACAATGTAAAGCACAAAGAAAAGGAACCACTACAGGTGCTTCCCTAGAGTACAAAACAAATGCTGAATAGTTTCCATGTATGGTAAATAAACCAATAAACGGATTTAATTGTTTCGAAAAGGCTAGATGACCCAGCATGTTGTTGCAAAGTTTGTCAAGCTCCCTAAAGAGAAATTACCTTAATGATGTTAAATCTTCATTTTAAAAATCAGATATGTGACAGACAAGAAGCAAAGTCTCCGAGAGGCTACGAAACTTGCATTTACCAAGAGCTTCCTGTCTGCTAGCTAAGCCTCCCCTTTACAGGAAACACTGACAAAGCTTGAGCTTTCAAAACATTTAGAGGACGTTCAAACAACTTTCGCCCAACTTACCAACTCCTTTAACTTGCACTTGCAGTCATATCCAAGTTCGATATTGTAAAGCACAGATTAACGACAGACAAAACTCGCCCAGAACTTCAGGAACTAACGCCACAGTCTAGTTCACAATGATTCAATGGAGCTTGACTTCCACTTTTTTCCTCACATACAAGAAAAAGTGACGAGGCCATAAAAAAAAAGCAACATCATCTGTAGTTTCCAGTTCCGCATGGGCACTTTTTTGGGTTGGATGTCACGCAAAACGCAGCAACTGTCGGCAGAAGTGGGAATCCCCACCCTCAATTGCCATTCAGAT
This sequence comes from Labeo catla, assembly GCA_012976165.1. NCBI lineage: Eukaryota > Metazoa > Chordata > Actinopteri > Cypriniformes > Cyprinidae > Labeo > Labeo catla. Next base: position 1,542,688 of record VONZ01000096.1, read on the forward strand.
TCACAGCTACGAAGTGAGAAGAGGAGACGCTATTGGAGAAGAGAGCGTGAGATGTGCGTGGCTCCTAGTGCATGGCTCTCTGCTTCTGAATGCTGGCGGGCGGCTCAGTGGCCCCTGCAATGGAACGCTGACTTCTTCCTCAGGACATCCTGCAGTTCCACAACAATGCATCCACTTCTGCCCCCTTCACTGCTCAAATACGCGAATGGCTGCATTCAGAAAGCAGTTCTCGTACAGTAAAACCCTCGAAAGCATTTTTTGCATCATTGCAATGTTTTGTACAAATCTGTCGATAACTGATTTTCTGAAAACAACTAGGAATGATTCTTAGCATATACTTGGGGCAAAGTAACACATGAAGGTATCACTTTATCAGGTGCAATGCGTCATAAGATGGGATAAAATACCTGAGATAACAGAGTCTCCTCCAGATCAGAAGCAAAGATAAAAATACAGCGAGTCAATGCCACTGACTCACTCTAGACAAGGGCGGGGGAAGAAAGAATTTCAATAACTTGAGACACTTGACACTTTTATTGCTGCGCCCCTGAGAGATTCTTCAGCACAACTATGCAGCATTTTTTTTTTTGTTTTTTAAAGAGACGGAACCACACGGACTGAGCATGAATGGGGTTAATATGTGCATCTGATTTTCTGAAGTTCATAGCATTCCATCAGAAGGAAGACAGACGGCTGACATGAATGTGCGGTGTTAAAAAGAGAGCGTGAGTGGGAGGCGCATGCTGGAATGTGGGTCTTACAGGTAACTTGATGCGGCTATCTGAGGCAGCTGGCCTTTTTTTTCAACTTCCTCATTTTTAAAAAAAGGTGAAGGCTTCAAGCATGTCAGAAGTGACAATCGGATTATTTTCCTTTGTTAAACTCTTCAGACTTCCCTTTGACAGAAACAATGAAGAGTCCGGCCCTTTAAAGGACACATGGGAGCTCAGAGGGGTCGCTGGCCCTCTAGTGGCAAAGGATGATACTCTAGTGGCCACTTAAATCAATGCTGGCTAAGTGAAAATTGTTTGTTCCCTCCTTTGCACTTATGTACATTCCTGTTCACTAGCCAGAAGACTAATTACCCTGTATTTTGGACTAAAAGTTGGTGGTAATCAAAATCAATATCATGCTATGAGTGTTTAGAGTATATTTCACAATGCAGTTATTTTTTAATGACAAAATGTTTTATATATTCCATAACATCTTTTTATTGATCATTTAGTGACTTTTTTACATGAAAACACTTCCAGTTGTTTGCTTGAACTTGATGGATGCAAAATATAAGATAATATAAGAGGTAAGATAAGAGAAAAAAAGATAAGAGATAAGATAAGAGAAGAAGTCTGCCATCAATACAGAAACATGGCTTCACATTATATAACATTTGAGTTGAAAACCATTTAAAACAGTGATGCAATTTGTCCACAAAAATCATTGTCTTAATGTATTAAAGGCTACATATTCTCATGACGAAAACGTACCTGTGGGAAAACGTACCAATAAGTACATATCACTGCAGTTTCCACTCAACGGACATTTCAATTCAGAACTGCGTCGACACTTACAAAACCAATAAAACGTACCATATGTATGTTCATCTGTTCCAGAGAAAAAAAACGAACACTCTTTTAGCACCACTCACATACATGGCGGTATGTATTTCGCGTCCTGCGAAAAAGTTCCTACAGGTACGTTTTCGTCATGAGATCAAGTTCATTAAAGGAATAGTTCACCCAAAAATTCTGTCATTAATTACTCAGCCTCATGTCGTTCCAAACCTGTAAGTCCTTCGTTCAACTTCAAAACACAAATAAAGATATTTTTGATGAAATCCGAGAGCTTTCTGACCCCGCATAGACAGCAACACAACTGACACATTCAAGGCCCAGAAAGGTAGTAAGGACATTGTTAAAATAGTCCATGTGACATCAGTGGTTCAACTGTAATGTTATGAAGCTCTGAGAATAATTTTTTGTGCGCAAAGAAAAAAAAAACGACTTTGTCACATGGACTATTTTAACAATGCCCTTACTAACTTTCTGGGCCTTGAACGTGGTAGTTGCTGTCTATGCAGGGTCAGAAACAGGATGAGTAATTAATGACAGAATTTTTATTTTGAGTGCACTATGCCTTTAAGCCACATTAAGCATTATCTCCCTTTTAAAAGATTAATGCAACATGCAAAGATTTTCTTCTTTTTAGAAGTGATGAATATTTGTGGCTTAAAACAGAGCAAACATGTCTGTTATGCAGTTATATGAATGTTTTGCTTTTAGCATTTCATGCCATTAATGTAACTGAAAACTAAGAGTACACATATGTGACCCTGGACCACAAACCCAGTCTTAAATAGCATAGGTATATTTGTAGCAATAGCCAAAAATACATTAAAATGATGGTAATTCTTTTATGTCAAAAATCATTAGGATAAAAGTAAAGATCATGTTCCATCAATATGTTTTGTAAATTTCCTACCATAAATATATCAAAACTTAATTTTTGATTAGCAGTATGCATTGAGTCGGGTGGAGCTGAAGGAGGATGCTCACCTTTGACTTTGGCGATGACAGTGCCTGCAGCACCGAGAATTTCTGATGAGTTCAGCGCCTGGTGTTTGCCAATGACGGTCTTCAACACGCGTACCAGCTCCCCAAGTCGCTCGTTGACCACGTGCTGCGAGCACTCTTGGTTTTCTGTGGGTGACAAACATACAAACAGAGACCACAATGTCATCAGCTCAACTTCCTCCATGCGTTTTTGAAGACGCACACATTTAAAACAATATGGGTGCAGCAGCAACATCGAAAGGTTTGAAATTTTGAGCCAGTTTAAAGATACCCTTGTAAAACCTCCTCCAAGTGCATATGAAGGGCATGCGTGATACTGGTACATCAAAACAGGCACGCTTGTTCTGTTACAGCGCAAGCCCTTGTGGTCAGAGAGAGACGATGAGCGGAGTGTGAGGCGAAAGATGCAGACGCTTTTCTGTGAACTCGAGAGATGGCTGACAGCAAGATAAGGAGAGAACTCTGAGACAAACATGAAAACAACTATGCATGCCTTTCTAGACACATGTGATAAGACTGAGAGTGAGGTACTTCATTACTGCTGATTCCACTGCACTGTCATGGGAGTTTTGACTTGCTTCTTTGTTGTTTTTGGATTAAATTGATCAAAAGTGTCAGTAGAGACATTTATAATGTTATAAAAGACTTACATTTCAAATAAATACTGCTCTTTTGAACTTTCTATTCTACAAACAATCCTGAAAAAAATGTATCATGGTTTCCACAAAATTATTAGGAAGTAGGGTGTAACAGTACACAGATGTCGGTTTGGTACATACCTCGGTTCGGGGGTCACGGATCGATACGATTTCGGTACAACAGAAAAAAAAAAAACAAATCTACCATGCTAGATTTCTTTTCTTTGTTTTAAAACAGACAGTAGTACAAATGACAATTTTGCAGTAAGAAATGCAGTACATATATACATAAAAGGAATAAATACTTGACATATATTTAATTTAGTTAACTATTAGACAAGGGGGGAAAAAAAACAGTGCAACATGTATCGTAGCCTATATTTGGTGAGTTTCAGTTCAGTTTTGTGACAGGAAAGGAAAGGAAACGTAGGATACAAGAGCACAAAGCTCCATTTCGCAGACAGTTGAGTGCGCAAGCCTTTAAAATAACGTTATACTATAATAATGTTAGAGACGCATTCAGAATCAGCACATGATCACTGTCTAGTGGTCATTGTTTTCAAGAGCGCAACTCCTGGCATTCGCTGTTCTTCTGCTGTCGGTTATCAAACAGAGTTGCATTACTGTGGGCGCCCCCTTATGGATTGAGGGTGAATTGCCTGTATTCGTTGTAAAGCCTCATGCACCGAACTGAGATGCCCATACCGTGACGGTTCAGTAAGAATACACAACGATACGTTACACCCCTATTAGGAAGCACAACTGGTTTTAATATTGAAACAAATATTTTTACCACAAAATCAGCACAATAGAATGATTCCTGAAGGATAATGTGACACTGTAGACTGGAGTAATGGTTGCTGAAAATGTAGCTTTTCCATCAGGAATAAGTTTCATTTAAACATATATTAAAATAGAGAAGTTATTTAATTGTTCATATTGTCAATATTAAAAATAATTTATAACATAACTGTTTTACTGTAGTTTTTAGTTTGTTTGTTTGTTTTTAAAACACTGAATGAAACTACCTGAATGTTTTTGGGAAATAACACGTATACACGGTAAAAACGGCAGCTGTGGTAAAAAATACGGTAACAATGTTTCACTTGAATTTACAGGTAAATACCATAATTTCATTAACTAATATAATGTTAATGTACCAACCTATTAATGAACTGAAATCTGTTTGTACCTTTGTAATTTAATGATAACCACCAAAAGTAGGTGGTGATGAGCAAGTCACGTGAAAAAAAACATCAAATTAAAAAAAAAAACGTAACACAGGGAATTCTGGGAATGTCAATTTACGGTTATTCACTATAAATTTTACAGTCTTTTACCATTAACCATTTAACAGGTTTTAACTGTAGCATTTTTACAGTATTTTATAATTAAATTTACAGTATTTTTTTACAGTGTACCTGTGTCACTACTTCCATATTTCTGAAATAAGCAGAAGTATGCGAACAACCTTTAAAATCAATGTGAAACCCCTTTTAACATTAATCCACATCTGTAATGCAAATTCACTCACATGTTATTAAACAAGAAAAAATGCAGGATGGGACATGGTTTTATCCATTGGGAATAGAAAAGTGTAATGGAGCCAGACTAAATGTTTGCGTAAGCAATGCCTAAAGAGCTATTTTTATCTTTCAACCTCATAACATTTTAATCATCAAATATCAAAAGGCCATGCAGTCCAAAATGTACTCTAACTGTAGAGTAAATAAAGTGGTCAACTTTGATTTCATGCTGACTTGAAAGCCTACCAGGTTTGCTATACTTATATGACAAAATATTTTTGACAGTTTGAAAAGTTTTGGTTTAAAAAATTTGCTCAGTCTGAAAAAAGGTTATGTATGAATTCATTGTTTGGCATCCAAACAAACATCGAGCCTTCAAACAACCAAAAGAGTTTTAAATATGAATTATTGCATTTTGTTGAATAAAATGCTTGTCAATCTATAAATATTTAAACTCAATATAAACTAATATTAGGGTTAAAAAAATGTTTGTTTACACATAAACGAACACTACAATCTCTCTTGTTTGTATTAGGATGAAGAGGACCGTCGTTTGGCGGTGAGCTGCGGATGACTTCATATGTAACTGAACGTTGCAAAGGGTTTGAAAAGTTTTGATAGCAGAAGCATCTGTTTTTTATCCTCTCTGCGCAGATGCACATCATGCCACAAGGATGAGACAGAAGCTTTACGAGTGCACAGTTACAATGTGGAAGGTATGTGTGTGTTTGGCAGCACAGACAGATGATCACTTCTCTCACTATAAAGAAAAAGGAAGGAAAAAGTAGGAAGCTCAGACTGTTGACAGTTAAGCATCTTCAATTTATCATTGTGCATTTACCACCCTAAATTCCCCTTAGTGTGAAAACACATGGGAAAACCCACAAGTAACGAGGTCAAGGAAACAAAGTTGCAATCCTCCGTGTTGCGCCAAAATGATTAGTGATGGGCTGTTTATTGCATCATCAGCTCTGCTGTAAATCTCTATTATCTCTCCTCTTCCTCCAACTCCAATTCCATGAATGCATGTGTATGATCGCCCAGCCCGTGGCTTTAAAACTTCAGTTTACATCAAGTCATTATGTAATGATTAACATGCATGATGAAAGGTACTTGGTTTTAGGCAGGGCTACTCAGGGTCATGCTGCAGAAATCAAAACTAAGTGACCGACAAAATGTATCATGAAAAAAATTATTGTTGCGCCTTTGGATGTCAAAATCGGAATGCAAATCATTTTTATAGAATACTGTCATCAAAGATGCCATCTGAAGCTAAACATAGATGTTAAACGGACAGACTAATGAATGAAACCTGCTATGATTACTCTACTTTTAAAGCATAAATTTGATTTACCGTTTCTGACTTATAACAAAAAACAGAACAATGTCTAAAAGCTGCTATGTGACAAGATGTATAGTGAACAAGCTAAAACACCCAGAACTGTTTTTATAAGCTGTTGACCCAAAAAACAAGTGTTTAAAGGAGAAGTCCACTTCCAAAACAAAGATTCACATATAATGTACAGGGTGGGCCATTTATATGGATACGTCACACATCAAACTTATTGGGAATTTCACAAGAAAAACAATGGTGTGCTTGGTTTTAACGTAACTGTATTCTTTCATGAGTTATTTAAGTTTCTGACCACTTATAATGTGCCACAAACAGGACGTTAATATCACCAACCATTCCCATTTTATTAAGGTGTATCCATATAAATGGCCCACCCTGTACTCACCCCCTTGTCATCCAAAATGTTCATGTCTTTCTTTCTTCAGTCGTAAAGAAATTATGTTTTTTGAAGAAAACATTTCAGCATTTTTCACCATATAATGGACTGATATGGTGCCCCGATTTTGAACTTCCAAAGTTCAGTTTAAATGCGACTTCAAACGATCCCAAATTCAGCGAAACGATCTAGCAAAATGATCGGATATTTTCATAAAAATAATACAATTTATATACTTTTTAATGTCAAACGCTTGTCTTGTCTTACTCTGCCTGGACTGTTTTTTTTTTTCCAGTTTTACAGTTTTTTCCATTTTTTTTTTTTTGTTAAGGGTGTTTGATGATCTTTGCATGTTTACTTTGCAAAGACTGGGTCAGTCACTTCTGCAGCGATGTAGGATGATTTTAAAATGATTTTTTAAGTTGAGAGAGAAAATACGATTGGAGTTTGTCTTAAGTCAGAATACACAGAGTTCAACGAGAGCAAGGCAAGACGAGCGTTTGAGAATAAAAAGTATTTAAATTGTATTTTTTGTAATGAAAATAACAGATCATTTCGCTAGATAAGACCCTTCTTCCTCAGCTGGGATTGTTTACAACCGCATTTGGGATCGTTTAAAACCGCATTTAAACTGTATTTTGGAAGTTAAAAATCAGGGTACCATACCAGTCCATTATATGGAGAAAAATCCTGAAATGTTTTCCTCAAAAAACATAATTTCTTTATGACTGAAGAAAGACATGAACATCTTGGATGACAAGGGGGTGAGTAAATTATATGTGAATCTTTGTTTTGGAAGTGGACTTCTCCTTTAAGGACACAAATAGTTATGAATGTCAGGGTATTTCATGTTGAGCCATTCAGTTGTATTATTTCTCTAGCAAAAAGAAGGTAAGGAAAAGGAGCACTGACATAGACCAATAAAATTTAGTTTCTCAATATATCTCATCCTCTCAGGTTTACATAGGGTGGTGAAATAATCCTTTGACATGGTTAAAAATAATGATTGTTTCTTTAAAGAAAGGACGTGACTTGTGGCCCATAATCAGAATTTGTGCTCTGCATTTAACCCATCCAACTGCACACACACAGTAGTGAGTAGTGAACAAACACGCACACACACACACACCGTGAACACACACCCGGAGCAGTGGGCAGGCATATTGCTATTGCTCCGACGCCCGGGGAGCAGTTGGGGGATCGGTGCCTTGCTCAAGGGACTCACCTAAGTCGTGGTATTGAGGGTGGTATTTTGTGTCCTTAAACGTTCGTTTTTTGGGTCGACAGTTTATAAAATTGTAGTTCTGGGTTGTTCTACTGTACACCTTGTCACATAGCAGCTTTTAGACATTGTTCTGTTTTTTGCTATAAGTCAGAAATGACAAGGAGGCTGCTTCCCGCAATACAAAGTCAATGGAGAGTGTTGGATTGTTTTCGCACCAGTGGGACTGGTTTTCAGATTATGACACGTGTCGCTCTGTCTCTATAGAGACCAGTATTTAGCCAAATCTTAAAGTCATGCATTAAGGTCACTAAAGGATCCTCCATTAGCACAACAGCACAATGATCTCCCTCCTCCACCTGGGTGACCAGGTGCTTGTCTTCAACCTGTCAGGATTAGGAGATTCCAATGTGGTAAGAGGAGAGGAGGCTCTAGCCCCAGGGATACTCAGGAGTGTCCTCTCTCATCTCTGACTTTGAAGTGTCCCTCAGACAAAAGGCCTCCGTTAGAAGCCCCCACCCCAGCTTAGGTCTTCTCCTCACTGCCCTCCTAATTACTGGTGAGGGGTCAAGCAGCAGGTCACAGAGCGAAATGCCTGCTCTGATTAAGCTTTTTTTTTTTTTAAATGATGATGTTTTGCGGCCCAGCACAACCGAAGTGCTTGATTTATCAAAGTGTAGCTTGACATCCAGGACAGGCCTGTTTGAATGACAGGGACTGATTCACCCCCAAAAAGGACTGATGGAATGTTGCGTCCGCCCAGTAGGGGCCCAACACACAGGGGACTATGTCATGTGTCAGAGCTGATTGGGGTCCCGGGACGTCTTCATGCCAGCGTAGCAACCGGTGTTCTCCAAACCCGCTCTCACTCTATTATGAATAATGCATCATCTGGGCCCCCAGACACTTCAGTGCTGTCAAAACAATGGGATTTTAAAAAGTATGCATGAAAACTGCTCAGGGGGAACTGAGGGGCATTGTTTCGGTGGGGATACCGCCAGAGAGGCACACACGCATTGTTCGGGACGAGCCCCCTGCTGATGGCCCTCCGTCCTGGGTCTATTTCACTCCGAGAGCTCCAGCGGCGAGTCGCCGTCCCTCCCACGGTCAGCCTGCGTGTTGGCCCAGCCACGCTTCACGCTCAGTCTCTTCATGTTTCACTTGTGCTCTTCGCCCACCCCTTCGTCTCTGATCAGAGCCGTTTAACATAATCTCACCCAACTGCCAACAAGCCTCACAACACAGTGTGAGAACGAAGGCTGCTAACAGCCCCTATCCCACATCTCAGTCACAACGGCAGGAAAGTCATCACAGTTTCTCATGAACACACACGTCGCTGACAAGTCTGACACATTTTTTAGATCTCAGCAAGTTATAATGACAGATGGATTCAAATTAAGATTGTGAACAAGATGTCCTTAATTCACAGGGACAAAATGCAACAGGATGTTATTGAATTACAACACATATTACATCACAGAAATCATCTGACTTTGCTTAATGTCTCTCTGAACCTCAATGAAGTCAAAAGAAATTTTGTTTCGTGAAATAATTATAATCGCTGAACATATATAGTGTCATTCAAAAGTTTGGGATCAGTAAGTTTTTGAATGTTTTTAAAGAAGTTCTTGTGCTTATCAAGGCTGCGTTTATTTGATCAAAAAAGATGTTATATTCGTGAAATATTATTACGATGTAAAATAAGACTTTACTATTTTAATATATATTAAAATCGAATGTATTCCTGTGATCAAAGCTGAATTTTCAGTCTCATTACTCCCGTCTTCAGTGTCACATGATCCTTCAGAAATCCTTCTGATTTATTATCAGTTCTGCTGTTTTGCTTTTTTTTTTTCTTCTCGGTACCTGTGATACAACCTTTGGAACCTTTTTTTAGGATTCTTTGATAAATAAAAAGTTAAAAAGAACAGCATTTATTTATAACAATATACAATACAATATACACTACACACTTTGAAAGAAATTTATACTTTTGTTCAGCAAGGATTAGGGATGTTAATTTCGGTTATTTTTCCTAACCGACAGCCGACGCTTGTTAACCGTTTATTAACCGTTAACCGACAAGATTATTTTAAATTAGAATTTAATTATATTAGAAAGGATAAGTGTCTGTGACCCGTTAAAATACCAACATTTGTTTTCCGGGATTAATTTTACATGCGCAAAAAGCAGCAAACAACAGAACATGAGGATTCACATGGACACGTCGCATCACCTGCAGCGCTTCTGCGAATGGAGAAAAACATCATAAAACTAGGCTATATATATATATATATATATATATATATATATAATGAATGAATAGGCCTATAAGATAAATATTTTTACTTAATAAAACAAACAAAAAAAGTGCAACAAGTAGCTAGTATGCAGAGTTTTGGTTCATTTTTGTGCTGCGCGAAAGGAAGACGGCTGAAAGCGGCATCCTATTTTTCTTTATTTTACAAACAGCAAACCGTTTACAGTTTCGATTATCTGTAAAGAGTCGTTTCCCCTGTTAGAAGGAAAAAATCAAGTGATTGCGCCGGCGCCGCACGCGCACACACAATCAGCCAAACATATGGGAAAAAAAAAAATCACACTGCTTAATCGTTATCAACGTACTGCCGTGATATTATGCCAAACATTTTTTATGTGGATATTGTAATGCGAGAAGTACAAAACCAGGTTTACATAATAAATAATATTTTAGCATTCAAATACATCTTGAATACGGAGACATTTGGATTTGTGTCGTATTAGAGACCCAATGTTAGTTTCAGTTTCGCTTTAGCCTAAATGGTTTCGTTTTGGCTTGTCGCCTAGCTTCTTATATTTTTCATTCATGTTCTTTTCTAAATACTGTTCAATTGAAAGCATTTTTTTGTGGAGTGAGGGGAACTAAAATAGCCTAGCCTATGTTTATAGTGTATTGTAAATATTTCGCGTCGACACCAGGTCTTTCTGAATGTAATAATAAAATGCGACTTAACGTTATAGGCCTACGCGATTTATCTTTTTTCTCTCAAAAATGCAATTTCGTTTTATTTTAACCATCCAGAAAACGTTTTGATTTTGAATATTTTGATTACAGAATTACTGAAAAAAAAGACCTTTTAAACCGTTTAACTGATTGTATTAATCGGTCAAAATTCTTTCTGTCGGTTAACGGTTAACCGGTTAAAATGAGCATCCCTAGCAAGGATGCGTAAATTAATAAAAAGTTAGAAAATATTTACATTTTGAATAAATGTTGATATTTTTATTTTGAATTCATCAGAGAATTCTAAAAAAAAAAAAGTATCACAAGTTCCAAAAATACTTTGGAACTTGTGAGCACAACTATTGCCATCATAGATAATTCTAATAATAAATCAGCATATTAGAATGATTTCTGAAGCATTATGAGACACTAAAACTGGAGCAATGGCTAATAGAAATTCATCTTTGCATCACAGAATAGATTCAATACTAATAAAGTATATTCAAATAAAACCCATTATTTTATATTGTAATAACATTTTGCAATATTACTGTTTTTTTCTGTAGTTTTGATCAAATAAATGCAGCCTTGATGAGCATAAGAGACTTATTTAAAAAAAAAACATTACAAGTCTTACTGATCCCAAACTTTTGAATGGCAGTGTACAAGTTAGCTAATTAATCAAACATTTTTCTGTGATTATTAATATTTTTACATTTCTAATTAATATAGACTTAATATAGAATTAACATCATATTTATTGTTATATTATATGACAACTATATACTTGTAATAATATTGTAGTTGATATTTAAAAAATAATTATTATTTGAATAAGTAAATAAAATAATTAAAAAATATTTACAGTAATTTATTTATAGAATAAGTACTTTGAATTAGTAATATTTCAGTAATGGCATTTTTAACAACAGAAGAACCACAGAAATCTAATTTATGAGCGAATATTGTGACAACAAATCATTACAGCTATCTAACTGATCCAAGTAAGTAACAAATCGCATTTCATTTACTTTCAAATTCTGTCATTAATTACTCACCCTCATGTTGTTCCAAAGCCGTAAGATCTTCGTTCATCTTCAGAACACAAATTAAGATATTTTTGATGAAATGGGAGAGCTTTCTGACCCTGACAGCTATGCAACTGACACATTCAAGGCCCAGAAAGGTAATAAGGACATAGTCTTTACTAGTCCATGTGACATCAGTGATTCAACCTTAATCTTCTGAAGCTACGAGAATGAAGCTACAAAAATAATGACTTCATTCAACAGTTTTTTTCTCTTCCCTGTCAGTCTTTGACGTGTATTGAAGCAGTCTCACTGGTTTGAAACAACATAAGGGTGAGTAATTATTGACAGAATTTTCATTTTTGGATGAACTATCCCTTTAGATTTTTTTGTGATTAATCACACCTAAAATGGAAATCTGTATATAGAAATTATAAATATATATACACATTTATTCCCCAAATTAGTACAGTATCTAAGGTGTTTAACAGACCTCATTAAAAGCAGAAATTGTTAAATATCCCAATCCTATCAAGTGCTAGTCGATTAAAATTCAACCACATGTTAAAGGCTACTGCCAGGAATGAAAACGTTTTCCTGAGAAAATAGATTGCACGTTTTTTGTTCCAGCATATGTTCCAAATGTTTCCCAGAAAACTAGCCGCTTGACACAATGTCATCACACACTTCAAAGCTTTTACACACAGCTGCTCTGTTGCTAACAACAGGTAATCAATAGGCACGTCTCGACCTGCCTCAGCCGCGCTTTGCCCAAAGCGGCAGACGAGCTTAGCGACGCTCTGTTGTGATTCACCGGTGAGAAAGCGGCACTGGGTTTGTCGCTGTGCCTGTCAGCCGTCCTCATACCACTTCTCTTTTACGGGAACAGAAAGAGCATTCTTTGAAGTGCAGGAAATTAGCAAAGACTGGAGTGTCCCATTAGCATGTTAGGGTAAATAAACACACCAAAAGCAGCATTCTAAACATGTTTTTTATGTTCAGATTCAGTTCAAGTGAATCATGCAACAAGTTCATTTCATTCAGCCAAACCAAAATAACCTCTATCGAGAGGCTTTCATCTGACGTGTACCCCAAAACACCCTCTCCATCCAGCACTGTACTTTGCTACGATTTTATGGGCCAACTGGCACATCCCCATGACCAATCTGCTGAACTGTGGCTGTAAATCCACACCCCAGGAAATGCTACCCAACCACAGGCCCACACAAAAACATCCCTCACCTTCAGTGGGAAAGTTACTGCCCAACAAATCTCTCTTCTCCACTTCACAAGCGCAGCGAGCCATTATATCGCCTACCACGGGGGCTTTGGCAATGGTGCCACCCGCAAAACACTCTGTGAAGCAATCTCGTTACACGAGGGTGGGTGTGTTTTTTTTCACTTTTTCAATTTAGAGGGTTTTGTCCATATCCCCAGATTAACACCACTACAATATGCCAAAGGGGCCTCCATACCCAGACCTCCAACGGGCTTCACGAAAACAATTCATCCACCAGGTCCAGCTATGAGAAAATGTTTGTTTTAGATATATCAGATAAAGAACTTAAATAAAAAAAAATAATAATAATTTTAAACTAGGGCATCAGCAGAACAAACCCATACAATATCGAAATAAAAACAATTACGTCAGCCAAAACTGAACATTTTGTCATCATTTACTCAGGTGCGTCATTTAGTTGAGTGTGCACAGAACTGAACTGAACTGAATGTAGTTGTTAATGCAGTTTCATCACTCTCTCAGTGAAACTCACAAGGTACAAAAACACGTCTGGACTTGATTACAAATCTTGATATTGTCTCTCTGCACCATAGTGTCACCCACAAGGCCTGTGGTCTCGGGGAAACCCATATATTACTGTCAAGAGAGTCCTACTTTGCGTACCAGCGACAGTATTCCCGCATCTAAATGCGGTTGTCACTCCCAAAACTTTGCAGTGTGTACGTGGCCTGTGTGTACAATCATTGTGAGCCATAATAAGAGCTTTACGACTGGAGGAAAATAACTCTGCTGGAAGACTATTTTTTAACCATGTCTAAGAAAAGAGAAAAGAGAAAGACCTAAGCTAATTTTAACTAGAGATCGTTTTGGTTGATTCTGTGCGCTTCCCACGCTTAAGGGTTGAGAATGTTTTTTTTTTTAAAAATCAATCTTTTTCATTTAGGACTACAGCTTTTGAAGCCACGTACAATTGACAGTAAACAAATTGGACAGATTCCCAAATAAACAAAATAAAAATAGGGGATAAAATGTGGAAAATCTTAAATGTTTTCACTAGTTAGGATGCTATAAACAGGAATGGTAATTCTACCACAAATTCAAAACTTGACACATGTTACTGAATTTATATTTTTTGCAACCTGAAATCAAGCTAGTTGGGTGAAATTAGTTTACGTAGACAGATATGTATACATGTAGACAAATATAAATTAATATAATGCATAAATTACCTATATAAAATGTTAGGGCTAAGTAAAAAATATTGATTTCTCAATTTTAATCGATTCTTAAATCCCAAGAATTGATTAGTCTAGCCTGTTTTCAGGGAATGAACAGAACATTGTAGCACACATCCCATCCAATAAATTGCAATAAGCTTTGTGCTTTGTTACGTTTGATATAAAACAAAGTCTTATTTCAAATACTGTTCATTTTATTACATTATTCAAACAATAAATGCTGTTTGGCACTGTTTAATGTGGAGTGGCAGATCGCTGCAGCACCTCAAGTTGAAGAGAAGTGGCATCTCCTCCGCTTTAATACCAGTTTTAGCACAAAATAAACATGAATAAACATTCGAAGGATTTGTTTAAAAAAACAAAAAGTACAGTTTACCAAAACCTGTATCCTGGCTATTGCACAACCAGTGTTTTAAGCATGCAAAGACATCAATATAACAGCTTGTAAACAGTGTCATGTAACGTCACATTTACATCAGAAAAAAAATAAAATAAAATTTGGTGACCATAAACTGACTTCAGTACTCAACTAGAAAAATTAACTCTTTTGCTAAATATATGCACAATATAACATGTTCATTATAATATTTAAATAGAAATATAATTAGGTAATTGTAGCTTTATTATTATAAAACGTGACTGAGTGTAATTTAGGGATTTTATACAAATCAGTTCATTTTAACCGTCAATATTATAATGAAGTAGTACCAATTGACTCTCATGTATATTTTACAGCATTAGTTGAGTTTTTTTTTTCTTAAGAAAGTTTGCCATGTACTGTACCTGATGTATATCCAAAATAATCAACATTGAATCGAAAGCTTGTGAATCAGAATCAAATGGAATCAAAACTTTAAATTTGTCTCAAAACCCAGCCCTATAAAATGTTATGATGCAGACATTTTAGAAAGACATTTCTTCGTAAAACTAAAATTATGATTATTATTTTGATCGATGAAGGAAAAACTGGCAACAAATGTCTAGCACACATATGAACAGCAATTGCATCTGAATGCTAAATAAATAAGCGTTCCATTGATGTATGGTTTGTTAGGAGAGGACAATATTTGTCCGAGACACAACTATTTGAAATCTACAATCTGAGGGTGCAAAAAAATCTAAATGTTGAGAAAATCGCCTTTAAAGTTGTCCAAATGAAGCTCTTAGCAATGCATATTACTGATCAAAAATTATGTCGATATATTTGCGGTAGGAAATTTACAAAATATCTTTATGGAATATGATCTTTACTTAATATCTTAATAATTTTTGGCATAAAAGAAAAATCGATCATTTTGACCCATTTGTAGGCTATTGCTACAAATATGCTACTTATGACTGGTTTTGTGGTTCAGAGTCACATATAAGATTTTCGGTTTAACCTTTTTTTTGGTCAATAGATAATATCTCATACTTCATTTTGTGTTATTTTACAGTTTTGACGACTTTACTATTATTCTTAACTGTAAACACTGATAATAAAGTATGATTAGCTGTGTCTGACAGAAAATGTCTAGTTCACCTTGAATCAATTCCGTACATTTATAAAAAAAGACAAATGCTGAGCATTGCTATCTGAACTACGCTCAATCAGTCTTCAGACCCAGTGCATGGACGAACGAAAGACTTCCTGGCTGTTATCACAGTGCTTTTCAAACTCAGAGCACTTAAGAGCAACTCTTCCTCACAACAGAACAGCACATTCTTTCAGCTAGCCACATGATGAGCATCAACAGGCCACAATACACTTCCACTCACTCTGGACGTGCTTTTCTAAAATCACAGTGGGAATTATTTGAGATTTAGCCCTTCCAGTAAAAACACCCCACCCATCTGAATGTCCAACTGTCACGGGAGTTCAACATTACACCAAAAACATCTCAATGTTGGATTCAAGGAAAAAATCACACTAGGCTTGGCTTTCGGTTGTGTTTTGACAAAAGAAACAACAAAAAGGGACCGTTTCTGGGAAAGATGTCGATTTGAAAGAAGGAGCGTACAAAACCATTTAACCATTTAACAACAATTTGACTATGACAACTTTGCACTTCTTAAAAATTTCCCACCTGCAAGAAAGTCAAACAACAACTGAGTAGAAAAGTTCCTTCAGAAATTTCAGCAAGGAAGAGTCATTTTTCATGTGTCGCACACCTAACAACAGTCAATCGAAGGCACCATAGCAACAAGCGAACATTTGTTCTGAAGGAATGCGGGGTATGCAGGAGGAGGGGGCTTCATGGCGGAGGAGGAATCACCGACGAGAAGAGTTTGGTCGCACTGATCAAAGTGATGAGCCAAGCTCACAGTCATCAACATAAACACTAACGATAAACGTACTGCGACTGCAGTTTTCTGATAAACACTTTACAACCCGCTAGTTTTGGTAGCCTAAATTAACCACATTGTGGCTACAAAAATCTCGCGTGTGACGTGCAAATCAGACTGCAGAGCAAATAAGCACGCAGATGAGTTCCTGTAGCGTTCCTCCTGGCTAGATCCTAGCTAGCGTATACAATCAAGAGAGCTGCAATGATCAATCTCTGTGCAGACAGGATGAATCCATACATTTAGAGGGTCAGTGAGCATCTCCTCCACTGAGAGGGAACAGGGCAGTGGGAGAGCGGGGAGGTCAAAAGCACGTGCTTGAGGGAAGTGTCACCGGGTTGCTTGACAGAGGGTGGTGTAGAGAATCTCACTCATCAATACTTAACCAAACAGTTTATCATTTAAAAAAAAGCAGCTGATAGTCATTTGCACTGACAGAACTACTGGGAAACAGAATTACCAAATATGCAACAAAATCTTTATCTGGATTATTCATTCCATTTGTTTTGCTGGTATTTGTGCTTTTGTTGTGGTCACCTGCCACACTTATTACAGTGTTTTGTTATTCCCCTCTACCAACTTCCAGTAATGCTTTGGTAATACATACACAAGTATGTCATGCTAATGGTCATCTGTCTGTCCAAAGCATAACTGAATATTTGAGACAGCAGTCTGATTAGCATCCACGCTGCTGTTCAAAAGTTTGGGATCAGTGAGAATTTTCATGTTTTTTTAAAGAATTCTCTTATGCTCATCAAGGCTGCATTTACTTGTTAAGAAATACAGAAAAGAAACAGTAATATTGTGAAATAATGGCATTTAAAATAATGTCTTTCTATTTTAATATATGAAGAGTTTATTTGCAAAAACTTAATTTTTAAGAATAACTTAACCCTTTAACTGTCACCGTCCCCTCTGTGGTAAAGTTTACTTCATATTACAAACAAATCCCAATCTAATCATGACAAACTATACATCGTTGGAAAGGTCTAAGTCTCCTAAATAGATATTTTACCACTCTTTTGTGTTACAAATAATGTAGGAAAAGTGTACGATTAATTTATGACAAGAGTGCACCTCAAAAATCTGCATCATAACAGGAGTTCTGACCTTTGTCACAAAAATATTTTCTTTGTTTCCTTTTTCCCTATCACGCAATAGAAATCTTAAGAAATTATATATCAACTGAAAACTTCTGGAAAAATCTCAAAATCCATCCTCTGAAAATCATTTTAAAAATATTTTCGTTCATGAATTATAAAAAATTAACTTTAGATGCATTTTCATGTCTATGTTCAAGATAGGGGGTGACAGATAAAGGGTTAAACAAATACAGGTAACTTACAAAATTTCATTGAAAGAATGTTTTTTATATATACTAAAAGCCTGTTTTATAGCAAAAGCAGATAACTCCACATTTTAAGTTTCAGAGTTACAAAAAAAAACACATCAGTCTTTGTCATCACATCAGTTGACAA
Organism: Labeo catla; assembly: GCA_012976165.1. NCBI lineage: Eukaryota > Metazoa > Chordata > Actinopteri > Cypriniformes > Cyprinidae > Labeo > Labeo catla. The sequence continues at coordinate 1,560,666 of VONZ01000096.1, forward strand.
TGTAGACGCCTGACAAGCTTTGTTGTTGTGATCACAGACTTTATGGTTGTGATTATATGAAATGCAGGGAGCAGCTTTTTCCTTACCATTATAACATGCTGCTTTAGCAATGTTCCGTGAAAAAGTTTCATCTTTTATTTTCCTTTTGATGCCCTGAAGAAGATATCACGTTAATCAAGTCCGTCGAAATTATCTGTCCTCGATCACTTTTAGTCAGCTTTGACAAAACACCTCTTAGCTAGTACATCTTTTCAAAGTGACTGGCAGCCTTATCACCTGACCTGTATACAGCACACTGATTCGCTATGATGGACTTATCGGCTTCTGTTCACAAACAACAAGGGTGCTTGTCGGCTTCTGCAGTAAAATGTAAACTCGCAATGCCTTGAAAGTGGACAATACCAGCTTTTTTGACACAGTGTTTTTTGACAGGTGTTTATGGTTTAGATCATGCCTTGTGTGGAGAATAATGCGTTTATCGTTTTTTGCAAATAAACTCTTCATATTTTAAAATATAATTTATTTCTGTAATGCAAAGCTGAATTTTCATCAGCCATTACTTCAGTTTTCAGTGTCACATGATCCTTCAGAAATCATTCTAATATGCTGATTTGGTGCTCGAGAAAGTTGTGCTGCTTAATGTTTTTTTGGAAATATTAAGCAGCACAAGTGTTTTCAACACTGACAATAAATCAACATATTAGAATGATTTCTGAAGGATCATGTGACACTAAAGACTGGAGCAATGATGCTGAAAATTTTGCTTTGCATCACAGAAATAAATTACATTTAAAAAACAAACAAACAAACAAAAAAAAAAAACAGTTATTTTACTTTAACATAATATTTCACAATATTAATTTTTTCTGGATTTTTGATCAAATCAGTGCAGCCTTGATGACCATAAGAAACTTCTTTAAAAAAAAAAAAAAAACATTAAAAATCTTACTAATCCCAAACTTTTTTGTATACATGCTATGAAGTCCAAAAGTTAGAGGTTGTTAAAATGTTTTAATGTTTTCGAAAGAAGTCTTTTATGCTCACCACGCTGCAGTTTCATCTTTGATGAATATAATGTCCAACAGAACAGCATTTGTTTGAAATCTTTAATAACATTAAGAATGCATTTATTCTCACTTTGGTCAATTTAATGCATCCTTGCTAAAAAAACAATTACTGACCCCAAACATTTAAACAGTTGTTTGCAAAAAATAAATTGGAACGATTATAACAATCATAACTAACTATTTAAAAGACAATTTAAAAGGTGAATTATTGCCTAAAAATGAGCAATGTCCTTTGCAGTGCACATAATCATATTTACAGTGCACAGAAATAGCAAATCTATTTGTTTTGCTGCTCACCACCATTTTAGGTGGTGAAATCCTTTTTGCAAAGAAACAGAAAAAAAAAAAGATAATTCTCTGCTGGGGGTGGGACAGTTTGGCTATTCTTAGATGGGAAAGTATTTAAATATGTATATACCACAAACCATAATTGGCCAGTCGCTATCTATACTCCAGCGTTCTGTCATAAATGCTGTATTTACTGTGGAGACAACATAATAGCTGCTTTTCATTTTTCTCATCATAGCAACTGTTTTTCTAAAAGAAAGCATCTAACAGGAACATGATCTTCTGGCTGTTTCCAATAATGCAGAAGAAGGAACACATAGTTCTCCAAAAAGTACCTTGAAAAAGCAAACAGAAATAACCAACAACAGACTCATCTGCAATCATATCTGTTCGAGGTGGAGGGGGTGGGTGGTGGGTTTCTACCACAAGGAGGCAAATTTCAGAGATGCCTTGTGCAGCAGAAAAGAAACACTCTCAGCAGGATAGCCAGGAGTTTACCCGTGGCATCCTGACAGACGTGGCACTCCTCCAGTGATGGGAATGAGAAACACTAACACAGCCTACAAACCTTATACATCAGCATGGACTGACCCATATTCACTCATACGTCATAAACAGCAATACCACAAGATCAACCACAGCTGCACAGCAACAAAGCGCTTTTGAAAGCATCTGAAGTAGCAAGCGTTAAGTAGAGCCTCACCTTTGGAGCGAAAAGCCTCTTTTAGGCTAAGGAGCACGTCAGAAAACTTGCGCACATCATTGACCAGTTGCAGGATGTAGTCGGGGTCCCCTCCAGGGGCGGTGGTGGTGTGGTCCAGGCCCATAGCGTTGAGAGGGTTCGTCTTAGAGCTGCGGCCCATTTCTAGCGTTTTGTTGGACCCGGGGGACAGGGACACAGGGACGTTGGACTGGGAGAGACGAGCACCGCTTGTCAAGCGCTTATTCCCACTGTTGCTGCCCTGACGGAACATTCCAGCAGCCGCTTCTGCCGTTACGGAGCCGCCTCAGCCGCTGATCCAAGCGCCCTCCTGCCAGTGGAGAGCTGAAGGCACTGCAAGACAAAATTGACTGATGATCAATTAATACAGCTAAAGAAAGTATACAGGATAGTGAGGCCTAAGATCAGGGGCCTCATTTATAAACATGAGTAGAATGACGCTGAATGTAAACTCATAACAGTTTTTGAAATATTCCTATGAACAATACATTAAATTCAAGTGCAATATGTTCAACTCCAACTGCAAAATGCCCAGAAATATCTCTTTATTAAGGAAATAGCTCACCCAATGATGACAATTCTGTCATCATTTACTCACCCAAAAAGTTGCTGGTCCCCATTGACTTGCGTAGTATAGAAAAATACTAATGATGTAAATGGGAACCAGAAACTGTTTGGTTACCTACATTCTTCAAAATATCTTCTTTTGTGTTTGGCAGAAGAAAGTACGACTGTCACTTGCGATTATTATTACTATCATCGATTATTCTGATGATTAATTGAGTAATCGGACAAGTATTTTGACAATTAATCTAGTAATCGGATAATTACAATGAATCTATTTTTTTAATTGACCTATAAGAACAACAGCCTTTAAAATTACTTAAAATAAATATAAAATATCAATGAGGCAAGTTCAAATAAACTATCAAAAGCAAGTAATCATATGGTTTTATTGAACAAAACTGTTAAACACCTAATGTATTATAAACAACAGAACTAATGTACATTACGCATTATAACAAGTGACTGCAAAAGGCATCAACGGCCTGACGATTGTTTTTACACTTTACTGTGTGATCTAATACTTGTTTAATATTGGCTGAACAACATTTAATTCAAATGTCCATTTGATCTTTAATATTTGGTCTTTTTTTTACAACAGAAATGCTACAGCCACTGTAGTTTCTTGAATATGTGGACATCAGATCGTGTAAACTCAGAGCGAGGGTTTAAACTTTTTAATTTAAAATTACAATGACCTGTTAGCATATTGAGATAATGATAATGATAAAGATAATGATACTAATATTAGTCTTATAAACCTGTGTTTGCATAGGTTTATAATTGATTACCCTTACAAATCTGATGAAATGTTCCCAGATAAACATTAAAATAAACCCAAACTCACAGCAAATGCAGAGATAGAGTTTAAGACGTTCCACACATGTACATAATAACAGTTCGTATGGAGCAGCATTTACTGTGAACAAAGTGGCTCTGACATGCAGGTACATACATATCCTACACATATCTAAATAATTAAAGTGCACATATTAAACCTGCATTGCATTTATTTATTCAGTTGAATCATATATTAAAACTTCACCTAAAGGACACATTTCTCTTCATTTACATACTGAAAATAAAGTTCATTCTGCCATGTTATAAGTTAATCAGAATATCAGGGTTGCCTTTCTAAGCAAACAGGACATTTTAAAACCAGTTTAAACAGCCCCAAATGGGCTCTCATTCAAGCTCTTCACTATCATTATGATGATCTAGGAACTACTAGAACTCAAGCCCACAGAATACCTGACCCCATTATCTACGGATGCATCATCTATTCACATGTAATTCTTGTAGTCCTGACTGTTTTTTGGGCACTATGATTACGTGACTGCCTTTGTCTACAGGTGACGCATGTCTGCTGCAGAATGCCAGTAATGCATTGATCTTATCATTTAGCAGGGGCTTGACACCTGTCACTCAAAACAAAACCTCTCTCCTGTGTTCAGAGATACGAGAGGAAATGAACAGGAAAAAACACGGGCACGACATGGAATATGACCAGTAATAGATGTACGTCAAAATTAAATGTACAGATTTGGTTTGACAAGCTTGGCACTTTAACAAAAACATAAAATAAGCACTAAAACACACTTATGTATTATTAAAAGTCTATTTTGATGTATAATTTTTGGACTGTTTGAGAACAGATATGATGTGAGAAAGCGAATTTAATACCTAATACCCCTCAGTACTGTAACTGTTCTCCACTTCATTGCTGCTTTACACTTTTAGCGCTGCTAGCTAACCACTTTACACATACAAAAAAAAAAAACGTTAACAATTATTTGCTGTATTTAGAGAGTCTCAAATGAGTGGTACTTACTTAAATAGTTCATGAGGAACATCATACTGCAAAACTGTTTGGGCTAATCCTTTGTAAATCCATAAAACAAGCTCAAAAAACACGCTCGTATACGGACGGCTCTTCACATCACAACTGACGAGAGAAAAACTTACTGACTGAGAGGACTGACTGACTCAAAACTTGCTCACGTGCCCTCAAAGCAAACTTCCTATTGGCTGGCGGAGTGCGGCAGAACAAGCCGCTTGTTTTCCTCGTCAAAAATTACATGTGCTGCTCTGACTTGAATAGTGATAATGATAACGGTGTTTTATTTCGTTTACTGATAACATTCAGCTGATATGTTAGGAATGACGTCTAGCATTCCTTCTAGCATTTAACTACTAAGTACGTCTATATACGATTAAAAAAAAACATACTTTTTAAAAGTGTGGATCAAAAAGAAAGACTCGAAGCGGGGTTTTTTTTGTATTAAAGTCTTTTAGGTTCCAGTTCACAGAACAATACAGAAATTACAGTTTATTCAAACTTACTATATTAAATATGTATGTATGTATGTATGTACAAATTGTAGCCCGTTACTGATTCCCAATCACATGACAAAAATCGTAGTTAGTAACGTAATCCATTACATTACACATTTTAGGTAATATAATCAGACTACTTTTTTAATACTTTTAGATTACTTTTGACCTAACTCGCATTTGACCTAAATCACATTGATTTAAATAGGATAATCTTGTATCATATTGATATAAAATACAAAGAGTAAGAACATATTTTACATTCGTTTTATATTACATAATGGAAATATATTACATTACATGTTGCAACAAGAGCATTAAACATTACGTCAAATTTTCCCAACTGGGGTTCGTGAGTTTAATGAAAAGCTAATAATTAATTAAATAATAAAAATGTGAAATTATAATTAAAAAAAAAAATCATAATAACAATCGAAATAAAACACATTAAAAAAATAAATATTTAATTTGTTTACCTTTATGGCATGTGAACATTAACCAGTATCAGAGAACCTTAAACATACAAATGTGATTTGTTAATTATGAAAATACTTATTTTAAAATGTCAGGGGTACTTCGAGTAAATATTTTAGGTGAAAGAGTTTCAGGTGACAAAAAAGTTTTGGAAATGCCTGCATCACACGTACAGTAAATAAGACATAATGTGAATTTGTGGATTTTAATGTGTTTGAAAGGCAAAAGCCTTCCAAAGACGTATTAATACATGGTTAAATAACTTACTGAGTGATAATTAAAATAAAAATTAATGTGCTCATTAGTAGTTAATGCAATCTTGAAACACTGCTTAAACCTGAAATGATTTTTTGTAAAACCAGTGGTTAAATGCTGTGTAGTTACTCAACAAAATAAATGATCTTTGTATTAATGTCCACAAAACTGGAAGACTTTCTGCATGTCTATATGTGGTATGCTATTTTAAATGAAAAACAGAGAGAATCAATAAATTATGAATAATTTGTTGCAGTTGTGTGTATAATATATAATCATGTAATCAATAAAAACTTAAGTTTGAATCGGACTGATAAGGTCTGATTCTGAGTATTTTATATAATTAAATCTAATTAAGTACTTTTGGAATCTGATTACGTAATACAGATTAATCCAGATTACATGTAATCAGTTACTACCCATCTCTCTCTCTCTCTCTCTCTCTCTCTCTCTCTCTATTGCATGTGTGTTTGTAAATATACAAATATACAATAAAGATATATATACATACAGATAGATGGATAGATAGATAAATAGAGTATTGTCACCATTTAACTTTAAAAAAGACAACAGTTAATGCAAAGCTGAAGCAAAATTGCAAATTGCAAAATAAATAAACAAATAAGACTGATAACTGTAGAATTTAAATTAAATTACACTACATATGATTTAATATAAAATTGTGGCCTTTCTAATAGAAAGAAAGCAGAATAATATCAGTAGGCCTGTAATTTAATAAACATGACAGACAGGTGGAATCCACTGAAACCTAAATAAATGGGGAAAATGGGAAATATAAAATCCTGATCAATGATTATTTTTTCACGTTTATCACAACGAAAAAAAAAAAAAATCATAATCAGCAAAAACGCGTTTGTGACCGGGGTCCACAAAACCATTCCTATAGGGCAATTTTTTTCAAATGGAGATTTATACACTATCTGAAAGCTGAATAAATAAACTTTGTATGATTTGTTGGGGCAATATTACAGCTAAAACTATTTGATTATCTGGAATCTGAGGGTGCAAAAAATTATAAATATTAAGAAAATCGACTTTAAAGTTGTCCAAATGAAGTTCTTAGCAATGCATATTATTAATCAAAAAATAAGCTTTGATATATTTACGGTATTAAAATTTACAAAATATCTAAATGGAACATGTTCACTTAATCGTAATGATTTTTGGCATAAAAGAACAATTGATCGTTTTGACCCATACAATGTAGTTTTGGCTATTGCTACAAATATACCCGTGCTATTTATGACTGGTCACATTTGTAAAAAAGACGTGACTCTGCTGACACCTTGCGGCTGAACGTTTCACTACCGGTGTATATACATCCGTGTGCGTAATGTTTCTAAGGAGTGCTTATGTGTGTTTGTGTGCGCTTAGGCATTTGTAGACCTATAGAAGCTCCCCTTTAACAGACGTGCTTTGAAAAAACAGAAAGAAATCCACCGCGTGGGTCCTTCGTTGCACGCCGTCGCTTCCTGATTGGTTTCATATTGAACATGGCGGCTGTTAGTAAGTATCTGACAGCCGGCAATTCCTCCATCGCAGGTGCTTTGCTCTTCGCCGTGTACGTATTAAAACAAAGACTATCTTCGGGAACCAATGGGTAAGATAATTATTTTTTATACCTGTTGCCATTTATTTACCCGGCCGGTGTGCGGTATAACCTCTTCGACATTGAAATATCATTGAGATGGGACGCATTCATTTATTCAGACGTTAACATGTTTCTGAAAATGAGTTACGTTGAAATGCCTTATGCCTTACTCCTGTGTTCACTTGTAGAGATAAAGGGGCATCAAAACCACTATTGGATAATGATGTAAGTATATTCCTTAGTCTAAATCTAAGTAGGAATTTGTAACAGTGTAAGATATGTATGTTTTTTTTTCAGAAGGATAGAAAGACTGACAAGGCTGTGGTGGACAAGGTGTTCTTCAGGCGCATTTGTCATATAATAAAAATCCTGTTGCCACAGACCTTTTGCAAAGAGGTCAGTGTATGTTTCAACCTCTGTATATTTACTGTCATTTATTTCCACTGGCTATTTGATCTAGGTGAAATACAAACCAATTTGTGATTTATTATTGGTTGTTTTCTCTCTCCAGTCAGGATATTTGCTTCTGATCGCTGTGATGCTCGTGGCCAGAACCTACTGTGACGTCTGGATGATACATAATGGGACCATGATTGAGAGGTATTCAAGATAGAGCGTTGATCGCATTTACCACGTGCTGTAAGATCACAGTTTTTTTGTGCTGTGTGTACTCCTCAAATAATTCCTTAACCTTTGTGGATGTTTTTATATCCAAATACATCATACGCATCTTATCTGATTTTTAATCATGCTAATGAATGTTTATGTAAGTTACCAGGAGGGATCTTTTCCTATACCTGTCGTATTTGTAGTGGAGTGCATTTCTCAGTGGTACGATTTCCTCTGAGTGCCGTTGCCAGCAGAACATGCCAGATCACTTATATGCTGTCTTTCCTGTTTTTCTTGTGCTGTGTGTAGACTACAAGCACAAAATGACTGTTTTTCAATGTGTGTGTGTGTGTGTGTGTGTGTGATTTGCAGTGCAATTATTGGACGTTCGACAACCACTTTCAAAAGATACTTGGTCAACTTTATCACAGTCATGCCTTTTGTAAGTGGTTTAAACTTTGCACAGGGTTACTGTGTTATTTTACAGCTGACAAGGCGTTATCCATATATTTAATTTGATAATACAATGTCGCATTCTCAGTATTAAATAATAACAGGATCATAACATAGACCTGTTAGGGATAATATGTTCTATGAAATGTTTTGAAATATATTTAGTATACTATAAACAGTAATAATGCATTATTTAAATGTATCGTATTGGCATATTTTAGGAATGCAACATCTTTAACAGTGCACATTTCACACAAATTTATGTAAAAGCCTATTTGTTTTATGTTTTATGACACATCAGATATCTCTAGTGAATAACTTGTTAAAGCTGGGAATCAACGAACTGAAGCTGTGTTTCAGAGTGAGACTGACCAGTCACCTTTACAATGACTACTTGACGTAAGTTATATTCATCAAATAATGCTTAAATTAAATAAAAGTTTATCATTTTCTAGCAGAAGTAAGCTATTTTCTGTGAATGTGCAAGATTCAGTTCACATTTTTCATTTAAAATTATTAGCTGCTATAAGTAAATGACTATATGAATAACAAAGTGCAGTAAACAGTAAATGATTTGCGCTACAATCCAGTGCATTTATGATTACAATAAGAAATTCAATAATATGATAATGATACCATTTTGCAACATCAAGGAGCATACTGTTGTTTATTTTTTCTTATAACAAAAAGACAATTTTTGTGTATTGCTTTATTGTATTTAAAATGTTTCAAGTAAACAAATGTTTCAAACAGATTAATAGGCAAAAGAATTATAAATAATAGTAGGAAACACTTTACAATAAGGTCTAATTAGTTAATGCATTAACTAACATTAACTATGAGAAATAGCTACATTTGTTACAGAAGTTATGTTAACTTTAGTTAAAAAAAAATACAACTGATCTTTGTTAGTTGTTAGCTCATGTTCAATAAATAGGACAGTTACAACTGTTAATTACTCACCCTCATGTCATTCCAAACATGTAAGACCATGTAAGACCATTCATCTTCAGAACACAAGTTAAGATATTGTTGATGAAGTCCACAAACTTTCTGATCCTGCATAGGTAGCAACACACCTAAAATGTTCATGGGCCAGAAAGGAAGTAAGGACATCATTAAAATAGTTCATGTGACATGACTGGTTCAACCATAATGTTATGAACCTACAAGAATACTTTTTGTGTGCAATGTCATCAAAAATATCTAAATATGTGTCCTCAAGATAAACAAAGGTCTTACGGGCTTGGAACAACATGAGGGTGAGTAATAACTGTAATTAATTATTTTTTAATGCTTTAAATTATGGTTAATGATTTGAGCTTTACTAATTTAGTGATATCTACTGCACTGCTGTTTTACAACAACATATCTACCACTAGGGGGTTCACATACTATCAAATTGGCAACCTGGACAACCGAATTGCCAACCCAGACCAATTGATAACTCAAGATGTGGAGAAGTTTTGTAACAGTGTTGTGGACCTCTATTCCAATGTCAGCAAGGTAATGCAGAAAAAGTGAACAATTTCCTGTCATTCTTAATCGTGTATTAGGATGTCTTCAGTCTGAGCCTACTTGATTCTTTCCCCTTTTTCTGCAGCCTCTACTAGACATATTGATCTACATCTGCAAACTTAACACAGCCATTGGATCTCTTGTAAGTGTCTGTTTCAAAGAAACCATTGGCGAATTCAGCACCTCAGACTCCAGTGTTAAAATGTTGCAAAGTAATATCTTCCTGCTCCTTTGTAGGGTCCTGCTAGTTTGCTGAGCTATCTGGCGTTCTCCGGTCTGCTCCTTACAAGGCTGCGCAGGCCGATTGGCAAGATGACCGTAACGGAGCAGAAGTATGAGGGGGAGTACAGATACGTCAACTCTCGCCTCATCACTAACAGGTATGTATAGGACTCCTTCTCTTTGCCTGGCTGTTTGTCACCTTAGGTACTTTAAAGAGGAAAGTGCATGATTTCTGCATATTGTTTCAGTGAGGAGATTGCATTCTACAATGGCAACAGGAGAGAAAAGCAAACTATTAATGGAACATTCCAGAAACTGGTGAGGAAAATAAAAATTGTTTAATTTCCATTATCTAATCCAGACGTAATGTTGATGAAGCTTTCAATCAGACTTCTTGTTTTGAAGGTGGACCACTTGAGTCGCTTCATACACTTTCGTTTCTCAATGGGTGTCATGGACAGCATCATAGCCAAATGTAAGCAGATATGAACAACTACTGTAGATGGCAGCAGAATCCAGATTAAACTATTAAACGGCCTCATTTGGTTCTAAACCCGTTCATCACTCATTCACCCATTAAAAGACCGTTCATCTTCAGAACACAAAATAAGATATTTTTATTGAAATCTGAGAGCTTTTGGACCCTGCATAGACAGCAATGGAACTGACATGTTTAAGACCCAGAAAGGTAGTAAGTACATCATTAATATAGTCCATGTGACATTAGTGAATCAACCTTAATTTTATGAAGCTACGAGAATACTCTTTGTGCGCAAAGAAAACAAAAACGACTTTATTTAACAATTTCTTCTCTTCCATGTTAGTCTTCGATGCACGTTCACAACAGTACCACGACGCATGCATGTGATGTTGCTGACGCAGGAACCAAGTTCATAAAATTAAGGTTGAATCACTGATGTCACACTGACTATTTTAACAATGTCTTTACTACCTTTCTGGGCCTTGAACATGTCAGTTGCGTTGCAGTCTATGCAGGGTCAGAAAACTCTCAGATTTCATCAAAAATATCTTAATTTCTGAAGATGAACGAAGGTCTAACGGGTTTGGAATGACATGAGGGTGAGTAATTAATGACAGAATTTGCATTTTTGGGTGAACTATCTCTTTAAGATAAATATAAAAACTCCCTGTAAAAACATTTTTCTGATTCTCCAGACATAGCCATGGTGGTGGGTTACCTGGTTATTAGCCGGCCATTCCTGGACCTCACAAACCAGCGGCATGTGAACAGCACATACTCTGAGCGACTAGAAGTGAGTATGAATGAACACATATTTTATTATTTTAAGATAACCTCTTAAGGTTTTTTTTTAGGGTAGCAGTTTAAATGAAAATGAATGTAAATGAATGTAAATGACTTTCACTATACAGGGGTGATACACTACTGTATGCAAATTACATAATCACTTACCTTTGTTCTTTCAGATTTAATAGTCATCACTGACTTTGTAATATTGCTTTATTGGGTCAATAGGGATTTCCTTAGGTAAATGTTTGCAGAGAAAATAGAAGTTCTTCTGTGTTTGTTTTACGCTGTAGGACTATTACCAGAGTGGGCGGATGTTGATGAGTTTGGCGCAGGCCCTGGGAAGGATCGTCCTGGCAGGCAGAGAGATGACCAGATTGTCCGGGTGAGTGCTTTGCCTCGGGTTCATTCATTCTTTGCTTGTTCCTCTTGTCATCCATCATCTCTAGCCTTATCAGTGCTCACCTGCTGTGTGCTGTCATCTGCTTGAGTATATGTGTGTTTATCTGGAGTCTGAATCCATTTATTAGGTTCACTGCGCGGATCACAGAAATTCAGGAAGTCCTTAAGGAGCTGAATTCAGGCAGATATGAACGGACCATGGTAACGCAGAGAATCAAAGGTCGGGACTATTGTGTGATATGTGTTTGTTTTGTTTTAAGCATATATTTGTGACGTAAGAGATTTCTCTATGCATTTATACTTGTACCATTTAATGTTTGGGATTTGTAAGTTTATGTTTTTAAAAGAAGCCACTTATGTTCACCAAGGCTGCATGAATTTGATAAAAATACAGTAAAAACTAATAATGTGAAATATTATTGCAGTTTAAAATAACATTTTTTGTTTGAATATACAGGTGCATCTAAAAAAATTAGAATATCGTGAAAAAGTTCATTTTTTGTTTGTAACTTGTTTAAAAAAATGAAACTTTCTTATATTCTAGATTCATTACAAGGAAAGTAAAACATTTCTAAAGTTTTTTTTGTTTTAATTTTGATGATTAGAGCTTACAGCTCATGGAAGTCAAAAATCCAGTATCTCAAAATATTAGAATATTTACAGTTTCATTAAATGTCCATCCCTACAGTATAATTTCTGGGTATCTCTTGTTCTTTGAAACTGCACTATTGGGGAAGACTGCTGACTTGGCAGTGGTCCAGAAGACAATCGTTGACACCCTCCACAAAGAGGTTAAGTCACAGAACGTCATTACTGAAAGGGATGGCTGTTCACAGAGTGCTGTATCAAAGCATATTAAATGCAAAGTTGACTGGAAGGAAGAAATTGGTTAGGAAAAGGTGCACAAGGAACAGGGATGACCACAAGCTTTAGAATACTGTCAAGCAAAGCCGATTCAAGCACTTGGGAGAGCTTCACTAGGAGTGGAATGAAGCCAGAGTCAGTGCATCAGGAGTCACCACACTCAGACGTCTTCAGGAAAAGGACTTCCAAGCCACTTCTGAAACAGAAAAACATCAGAAGCATCTTACATGGGCTAAGGAGAAAAAGAACTGGTCTGTTGCTCAGTGGTCCAAAGTCCTCTTTTCAGATAAATGTAAATTTTGCATTTCATGTTGAAATCATGATCTCAAAGTCTGGAGGAAGACTGGAGAGGCACAGAATCCAAACTGCTTGAAGTCCAGTGTGAAGTTTCTGAAGTCATTAATGATTTGGGGTGCCGTGACGTCTGCTGGTGTTAGTCCATTGTGTTTTATCAAGTCCAAAGTCAATGTAGCCGTCTAGCAGGAGATGTTTTACTTTACATGTAATGAATCTAGAATATATGAAAGTTTCAGTTTTTGAAAGAAGTTACAAACAAATGAACTTTGTCACAATATTTTAATTTTTTGAGATGCACCTGTATTTTAAAATGTAATTTATTCCTGTGATAGCAGAGCTTACGTTATTACTTCAATCTTCAGTGTCACATGGTCCTTCAGAAATCATTCAAATATGCTGATTTGGTGCTCAAGGAAGATTTCTTCTTCTTCTTCTTCTTCTTCTTCTTCTTCTTCTTCTTCTTATTGTTGTTAAAAACAGTTGTGCTGCCTAATGTTTTTGTGGACACGTACTTTTTTTCCCAGGGCTTTGAATAAAATGAGCAGCATTTACAGTTATTTTTTTTATTGTTTTTTTTTTTTTTTGTTTTTTTTTTAAGAAGTCTCTTTTGCTCACCAAGCCGGCAGTTATTTGATCAAAGAAAAAAGATTTACTATTTAAAATAACTGCTACTTATTTCAATATTTTATTTTAAAAATTTAATTTATTCCTGTGATTTCAAATGCTGATCTTTGGATCTTTCTATTCATTAAAGATTCTTGAAAAAAAAAAAAGAAAATATACTCAACTGCTTTAAATACTGATAATAATAATAATAAAAATGTTTCTTGAACAGCAAATCAGCATATTAGAATGATTTCTGAAGGATCAGTTGATACTGAAGACTGAAATAATGATGCTGAAAATTTAGCTTCAGCTTCACAGGAATAAATTACATTTTAAACTATACTCAAATAGAAAGCAGTTATTTTAAATAGTACAAATATTTTACAATTTTGCTGTTTTGCTGTACTTTGGATCAAATAAATGCAGGCTTGGTGAGCAGAAGAGAATTCTTTAAAAAACAAAAATCTTACTGAGCAAAAACTTTTGACTGGTAGTGTAAATGCTACTCTTCTGAACTTACTATTCATCAGACAAACCTAAAAAAAAAAAAAAACTAAACTCAGCTATTTTCAACATAATAATAATAAATGTTTTTGAGCAGCAAGTCAGAATATTAGAATGCTTTCTGAAGGATCATGTGACTGGAGTAATGATGCTAAAAATTCAGCTTTGAAATCACAGGAATAAATTACATTTTAAAATATTCAAATGGAAAACACTTATTTTAAATAATAAAAATATTTCAGAATTTTACTGTTTTTGCTGTACTTTGAATCAAATAAATTCAGGCTTAGTGAGCAAAAGAGACTTTCTTTAAAAAAAAAAAAAAAAATCTGAGTGACCCCAAACATTTGAATGGTAGTGTATCTTGCAAACTTACTAACTTCTTTCTTTCTTTCCTTCTTTCTTTTCCACAGATGATTCAGTAGAGAAAATCCCTCTTATCCCTGGGAGAGGTAAAATCATCATCGCAGACAATATTATCAAGTAAGTTACGTACTACACACTAAGTAAGCCTCTTAACATTTATGCATTCATGTAATCCTCAATGCCCAAGGCCTATTTGCTTTTTTCCAACTGTAGACATTGTGTCTAACCCAAGCATATCATCAGTGTTTCAAATTAAGCTGTATCCTTTCATCCACAGGTTTGAGCATATACCTTTAGCGACGCCCAATGGAGACATTCTCATCCGTGACTTGTCTTTTGAGGTTAATGCTCCATAAATAATATTTTCCTAGTCTAAACTTGTTATTTAGCTTGTAAAACAGGGGTTAGTCATCTAGGTTTTAGTAATCACCACCTTCCCTCCTTACATAAAGGTATCTTCTGGGACAAACGTGTTGGTCTGTGGGCCCAACGGCTGTGGAAAGAGTTCACTCTTCAGAGTGCTGGGAGAGGTTAGAGCTCTTCTTCAGTAGAAATATGTTTTTTAGAAACCTCAGTTGTGGGTTTGTTTGTTTTTCATAAGGTCTCTTTTCTTCCCCAGCTGTGGCCTCTGTGTGGAGGACAACTCACAAAACCAGAAAGAGGGAAACTCTTCTATGTTCCTCAGGTGCGCCTGTTCACATTAAAGTCTTTCGTGGCAGCAGGTTAAATGTGACAATGTTCTACTGTTTTAAAAGTTAATTTGTTTGTATTTTCTTCAGAGGCC
This sequence comes from Labeo catla, assembly GCA_012976165.1. NCBI lineage: Eukaryota > Metazoa > Chordata > Actinopteri > Cypriniformes > Cyprinidae > Labeo > Labeo catla. Next base: position 1,575,873 of record VONZ01000096.1, read on the forward strand.
CTATATGACACTTGGCTCCCTTAGAGATCAGGTGATTTATCCTGACACACATGAAGACCAAAAGAAGAAAGGAACATCTGATCGGGTGAGTTTCATAATCAAGTGGACAGCAAAATGTGTTATGTTAGGATAGTTCACTCAAAAATGAACCTATATTTGTCAAAACAGAAATGAAAATATTGATCAACAATCCACATACATAGAATAAGGGAAGTTCAATTCTTGCTTGACGCAAAAGAATGGTGTTTTTTTACACGTCACACAAGTACGGTTCAACTTCAGTTGGCCACTCTGTTTATGTACAAATATTAAGTTGTTTACATGTGAATAAAAGGCTAAATTAAAACTGTTTATAATATAAAATGATCGTGTCTATTCTGAGGACTTGATTCATACACTTCCAGTCAAAAGTTTTTGAACAGTAAGATTTTTAATGTTTTTAAAGAATTCTCTTCTGCTCACCAAGCCTGCATTTATTTGGTCCTAAATACAGCAAAATATTTTTTTTTAATTTAAAATAAGTGCTTTCTATTTAAATATATTTTAAACTGTAATTTATTCATGTGATCAAAGCTAAATTTTCAGCATCATTACTCCAGTCTTCAGTCTCACATGATCAGAAATCATCCTTCAGAAATCATTCTAATATGATTTGCTTTTCAAGAAACATTTATTATTACACCGGCCCTCCAGGACTGAGTCTGGGCACCCCTGGTCTAAACACACATATCCGATTCCCCTATGAACTCCCAATGCAAGGACGACATGTTTGCCCATAAAGATAGCATTAATGCCAGCGTGCTGTCTGCCATAGATAAAAAAATAGCACATTCAGGAGCTGGTTTTCGACCGCTGCCTCCTGAATTTTATAAGTACAGCAGCTTCGCTACTAAAACCTACATTATACAGTTGAGGTCAAAAGTTTACATCCCCCTTTCGGAATCTGCAAAATGTTCATTATTTTACCAAAATAGGAGGGATCGTACAAAATGCATGTTATTGTTTATTTAGTACTGACCTGAATAAGATATTTCACATAAAAGATGTTTACATATAGTCCACAAAAGAAAATAATAGTTGAATTTATAAAAAAATGGCAAAAGTATTAAAAAAATGTTCAAAAGTTTACATCCCCTTGATCCCAATCCCAATTCTATTTTCTACCCCTTTGCCTACCCCTCGCCCTTCCCCTTGCCCATTGAAACGAAGTGGAAAGGGGAATGGTTAAAAATTTTCCCCTAAGAAATGGGACACCACTACCACACTGTCATACATCATCATACGTTGTCGCTAGCTCCTAACGTTACGTCAGAGGGCATGCACCGTCCCTATACAGAATATAAGTTACAAAAATGTTGTCATGTTGCAAAAAGTATGAGTAGTGTAAGCACCGTTCATTTACATGTACACATATGGCCGTAAGCAAAACAAAACAATGTGTTACCACATGCGTGGTTAAAGCAAATTGCCTTGCCACTGGACTTTCATATTTGTTTCTAACATGCCGTCAAGTTACCGGGTATACGACATAAAAATATATTTTCTAATATCGTGCTAATCAGTGCTTTTTTTTGCAAACGTTTCTTTACAGAACATAAATACAAACACAAGATTGAAGGTAATATACATATAATGAAAATTTGTCATAAAAATCCTTATTAATGGCAAAAATTACTTACATTTATGGGTCTGCTTGCTTGAGTGAGCAGCCATGTTGGAAATTTCTCTTAGCCCTTCGTTTGAAGTAAGGTCCCGAAAAATCTTAGTTTGGAGGGCTATCTAGCCCTTCCCCTTCCCCCTACCCCTCCAACCAAAAGAGAATTGAGACACCCCTACCCCTACACATGAAAGTGGTAAGGGGTAGATTTGGAATGGGCCTTAATACTGTGTTGTTATCTGAATGTTCCACAGCTATGTTTTTTTTGTTTAGTGATAGTTGTTCATGAGTCCCTTTTTTGTCCTGAACAGTTAAACTGCCTGCTCTTCTTCAGTAAAATGCTTCAGGTCCCACAAATTCTTTGGTTTTTCAGTATTTTTGTGTATTTGAACCCTTTCCAACAATGACTATATGACAGAAGGTTCAAACGCTCACTGATGCTCTAGAAGGAAAAACGATGCATTAAGAGCTGGGGGTGAAAACTTTTGAACAGAATGGAGATGTGGACTTTTTTTCTTATTTTGTCTAAATATCATATTTTTACTCCCCTCCAGAGGCTACAGAAGATAGTCACATGTTTCCTAGAAGACCAAATGTTACATTTACCCTGATCTTCAAATTCATCTTCAAATTAATGTTTTTTTTTTTTTCTTCTGGAGCATCAGTGAGCGTTTGAACCTTCTGTAATAGTTCCATATGAGTCCCTCAATTGTCCTCAGTGTGAAAAGATGGATCTCAAAATCATAGTCATTGTTGGAAAGGGTTCAAATACACAAAAATTCAAATGTGCACAGTAAAGGGACCACTGATAATCATTTTGTGCGGGAATTAATGTAAACAGAAAACGGTACCAATCGTGTGTAAAGTAAATGTAAACAGGTGGGCCAAAAAATCAGATATGGTCAAAAGATTAGATCTGTGCATTAGAAAATGCAGTGTAAATGCAGCCATTGACATTCTACTATATGTGACCCTGGACCACAAAACCAGTCTTAAGTCGCTGGGGTATATTTGTAGCAATAGCCAAAAATACATTGTATGGGTCAAAATTATTGATTTTTCTTTTACGCCAAAAATCATTAGGAAATTAAATAAAAGTCGTGTCTGTGAAGATATATTGTAAAATTCCTACCGTAAATACATCAAAACTTAATTTCTACTTAGTAATATCCTTTATTAGGAACTTAATTTGGACAACTTTAAAGGCAATTTTTTTTTTTTTGGCACCCCTCAGATTCCAGATTTTCAAATAGTTGTATCTCGGCCAAATATTGTCCTATCATAACAAACCATACATCAATGGAAAGCTATTTATTCAACTTTCATGTGATACATACATCTCAATTTCAAAAATTGACCCTTATGATTGGTTTTGTAGTCCAGGGTCACAAATGTGTCTTTTATGTTTCACAGAAGTACTGTCACTTTAAGAAATGTGCTTACATTATACTTGTGGTCAGGTGCTGAAAGAATATCTGGACAATGTCCAGCTAGGACATATCCTGGAGAGAGAGGGCAGCTGGGACAGTGTGCAGGACTGGATGGACGTCCTCAGTGGAGGAGAAAAGCAGAGGATGGCTGTAAGCTCTGATCTTTGCATTTTTTAATCATTCTTTATTTAAAGGGGTCATCGGATGCAAAGTTCACTTTTACGTGTTGTTTGAACATTATTGTGTGTTGCCAGTGTATGTACAAATCTACCCTATAATGATAAAAATCCATGCAGTGGTTTTTAATTAATATGTAAAAATAATATCCCCTTTTTCAAATCGAGCCGTTCTCAGATGCCACCGACAGAGGCCACTCCCACGATAGTTGATTGACATGAGCTCTTACCTCAGACCAGCTGTAACAGTCCGACCTCCATGCCGGAGCAGGGATGTAGGTTAGACAAGAATATCTCCGATTGAGCGATTGAGGTGTTGTGTTGCTGGATGTAACAATGAACATAGTGGTCATCATTTACTCCCGGCATCTGAGCCACTGAAGATGCAGTGGATTACGTTTGTTTGTGAAGGGAATGCGCCTCCCGACGTACATATATCCGTCTATGTTCACACAAATAATTCGTCATCCAGCTTCACCTACAGAAGAAGTGAGTACAAGGGGGTTTTTTTTATTAATCATGGCTAAACACGCTAAATGCGGCTAAAGTAAACAGGCTCGTCACTCCACAGAGAGAAGAGAGCGGCGGAACCAGCAGAGCTCATTTGCATTTAAAGGAACCATCTTTCAGAATGGGATGATTTTTGCAGAGCTCATTTTGACGAAGTAAAAAGGGTGTTGTTCCCACCACTGAGAATTTTTACCAAAGTATATTATAGACTTTTCATTAAGACCCTAAAGAATCATATCAATTTGTGGAAAATGGGCATCCGATGACCCCTTTAAAGTGAGACAGATATGAATGTGGTTTGTATAAGAGCAGATCAGATCAGATCTCTTTATTGAATTGCACAGATGGCTCGTCTCTTTTACCACAAGCCCCAGTTTGCTATTCTGGATGAGTGCACCAGTGCTGTGAGCGTGGATGTGGAGGACTTCATCTACAGCCACTGTCGAAAGGTACTCAGATGTCATGATCTTATTCACAAAGAATGCAAAAAATGTTAGTGTGAAAGAAGAACTGAAGAACATACAGCTAGAGAAGTTGCAACAGGTGCTCACCCCACCATGCTCGTTTTCTGTCAAAAGTGAGGAGTCAGGAATGTGTTTGTTGCTCCTGTGGGAGATCCCTTCAGAAACATGTCTCCCTTAGCTCAGCTGGAATCATCTGTTTCCTCCTTTCAGGTTGGCATCACGCTCTTCACAGTCTCCCACAGGAAATCACTATGGAAGCACCACGAGGTACAACTTTGCCCTTGTGTTTCATCATACAGTTGCCAGAATTCTTTAAAAAACCTTAAGTTGTTTGAAAGTTTGAAAACTCTGTTTCTCTATACTACAGTATTACTTGCACATGGATGGAAGAGGAAACTATGAGTTTAAACCCATCACAAAGGAAACAGTGGAGTTTGGATCATAATAATGACACTGGGCCTTTTTAAATCATTCGTAATGTTATTGTAAATTAAACTGAAAGAAATTCACAGTCAAGAATGAGGTCTGTTGGTACTAAATGTGGATCTGAAGCAATATTATTCTGTATTTAATGATTCGTAACTCTTTATATTATAAGATGTTGTTGAAGCATAACAGCTTTTCTTCATTTGAGGGAAAGGATTGTAACTCTGTTGATAAATATCTCTCAGGGAGAGGTTACTGTGCATTATCTGAAAAGATTTTTGTAAGGAATAAAATTGGGTTTGATATCCCTTTTAAAAATCAAGCATTTGTAATATAAAAGTTGTAATACCTGTGTTTTGAAACTGGAACTGTCACTGGCTTATGTTGTTGTCTGTAATATACTGTTGCATGTCACTGGTACAAATAATGATATGGTAACTGCATTATTTAAGTGTAATGAGCTGTCTTTATGAATTTTAATTTTGTAAGATGTAATGAAGCCTATTAATATATGATTAAGAACCTACTGGATACATTGTGCCTTACAGACCTATTTTAATCATTTTAATGAATTATAGAACATATAATGAAATTATTTTGTGTGGTATTATTTAAAAGCGTTTTTTTTTTTACCTTAGTTATTTTAATTTCAGCCTTCTTTTAAAACTTTTTTGAGGCTTTTTTCTTTTTAATTAAGATAGGTTGCCACTTTGGAAGGCTTCTGTTTTGACATCCACACAGGTACACTACCAGTCAAAAGTTTTTGAACAGTAAGATTTTTTTGTCTTTTCTGATCACCAAGACTGCATTTATTTGATCAGAAATACAGCAAAAACATACAATTTTGAAATATTTTTACTATTTAAAATGTGTTTTCTATATCAGCTTATATTTTAAAATGTAATTTATTCCTGTAATTTCAAAGCTGAATTTCTTGCATCATTACTTCAGTCACTGATTATTCAGAAATCATTCTAATATTCTGATTTGCTGCTCAAAAAGTTTTTTTTGTTGAAAACAGCAGAGTACAATTCTTTCAGGTTTCTTTGATGAATATAAAATTCAAAAGAACATCATTTATCTGAAATAGAAATCTTCGTTTAAATGTCTTTACCATGACTTTTGATCAATTTGAAGCATCCTTGCTAAATAAAAGTACTGTTTTCTATAATTTCTTTTCCCAAATGTTACATAAGCTTTTCATTTCAGAGAGATGCTGAACCTTGGATCTTTCTATTCGTCAAAGAATCTTGGAAAAAAAAAAAAAAAGTACTCAACTGTTTAAATATTGATTAAAAAAAAAAAGTTTCTTGAACAGCAAATCAGCATATTAGAATGATCGAAGGATCATGTGACACTGAAGACTGGAGTAATGATGCTGAAAATTTAGCTTTGATCACAGAATTTAATTACATTTTAAAATATAGTCAAATAGAAAACAGATATTTTAAATAGCAAAAAACATTTCACAATATTACTGCGGTTGCTGTATTTTGAATCAAATAAATGCAGGTGAGCCTTTTTTAAACACTAAAAATCTTACTGTTGAAAAACGTTCGACTGGTGGTGTATGCACAATTGTTTGCATTTTAGCTGATATCATGTTTTAAGTACAGGTTTAAGCTTTGAGCAGAAAAAGACATGCCTTTTACATCTTTACTTTAGCTTACCACAAGGGTGGGCTACTGAGTTGAGAATGCAACATTACGGAGTGTCTCTGTTCCTTTAAATTCAGATTGTTGCACAATGCTTTCTCAGCCATTAGAGGTTTTTGTTTACAAATGGAGAAAAAAAACAAAAAAAAAAAAAAGGGGGAATTACTGCCTCAGAAAACCACATTCTTCCTCGTTTTTGATTGTGCAAGTTCTTTTACGTAAGTCATCACAAAGCATAAGTCAATAAACGCACCAAATTCTAAAGTTTAGATTTGGTTCCTCTTAAAAAGAAAGAAAAAAAAAATATTGACAAGTATAATTAATTTGATCTAGTGAAGTTCCTAGAAGTATCACTTATATTTAAAAAAAATATACAGATTTATAAACATTAAATACTTTTCTAGATATAAAATTGTAAAGACAAAGCAGCTAATACGTATGTATTTCTGAAGATAATGATAAATAAGGCAATTTAATAAACAAATAAAGTTTCATTCATCCATGTCAAAAAAATAAAAGCAAAGGTCCGATATGTACAACATATCGTGTAGTATTAGTGTTTCATAGAAACGAGTCCAGTGCTGCACTGCAGGTGTGCTACGCACACACCTGTCCTGCTCAACGCAAAAACGGTTACAGTCCAGCTGTACATCCCGTTCTAAGTAGCAGAAATGTTGTATTCCTTTATGCCAGAGTCTAGACTATGGTTTCCTTGGAAATCGTTTGTCTTCGTGCTCGTTTACAGCAAACCACAATCAGAACGATTACAGCAATTAGTAAAGCCAGTATAATGAGGGCTGCTCCTCCAATCACAGCCAGTCCATACTCTGTGGAGAAGAAAGAGGAATATTAAATGATGATGTTTTTACAAAACAGTCTATAATTCATTTTAATGCATGCTACTTAATGAAATTTAGTTTGGTGGTATATTGGTATGCAATTTAAAAATAACGAACTTGTCAAAATGACTTTGGCCATTTTAAATCTGACACAGAATTTAAGTTAATGCACAGTTCAAATCCTGCTCAAATAACAGCTCTCTGCTACTTTGTATGGAAGATAAATTATAAGAGTGTCCACATTAAAGATTTTATTTTATTTTGCTTTTTGGCAAAGAAATATTTTGGCAATGTTTTATAGAATATAATAAAGCGTTCAATTTATTTACTCTTACTCTTTTTAATTAATAGATAAAGCATTATTGACCCTGAAATACCTGAGTTTAGAATCAGTTGAAAAAACACTCAAACAGTTTCAATTTATTGACTCTTTAAATAACAAGACTCTTTAAATCATTTTTTTTTTTAAATAATAGTTTTTAAATATTTATATTGTAATGTTTCTGTTTTAACACAATTATTTTTTATCCATTTATGAATTAATAGTATAAACAAAGTATTTTTTTAACAAGTTAATAGATTATATAATAGGAATTGATGCTGAAATATAACATGTTTGAATCCAGGTTTTTTTTTTTTTTGGTGAAATCTAGCGTTGCAAGTTGGCAAGTTTGTAATCTTTTGGCAAAACTGAGTTTTATTCAATTTAAAAAAAAAGAAATTCCAACTGGGTTTTTCCTTTTCTTTCATTTTTTTTTTTGGTTAAATCTAGCTTTATGTGTGGGAAGTTAAATTTTTTTTTTTTGCCAAAACTAATTTTCATACAATTTAAAAATGGTGGGTCCAGGTGGGTTGTTTTTCTGTCTTTCTTTCCTTCTTAAATCTATCTTAAAGTGTGGCAAGTTCATAATCTTTTGGTAAAACTAACTTTTATACAATTTAACAAAACTTTCAATGTATAAATTAATAGATTATATAACAGAAAATTGATACTGAAATATGGCTTGTTTAAAAAACTCTATGTGCAGAAACGGAGGTTTTCCACACAACTGAATGGAGCTTTTTCAGCACAGCTGTCAGCTCTGGTCAGTGTGAGTAATGGCAGTGTGTCATCCTCCCTCCTCTCCTCTATTAACTGACCCTGTTCTGGCCTCTTCATGCTTAACAACCTTCCTGTTTTCCATAACACTGCAATTCTATACAGCTAAATCTTTGAGCAAAAGTTGAATCACTTGGAATACTTGGATACTCCTTTGCCACCTTCCTCAGTCTCGAAAATGGGTGTAACACCCTAATTAATGTCAAAAGTAAGCTGTCAAGGATTACATAATAATCTTACCATCAAACACGCTTTTGTATTTCTGCGGTGAACACTTGGGAAGACTCCATTTGCCGACCCTCTTGTCTCCTTTACGAGAAGGGATGTATGCCGCCACGCTGAAGCAGTAACTCTGACCCTCATCTAGATTGTTAAACTCGGCTTTACTCTCATCCACAATCAGCGATTTCTAAAAACAAACCAACATGTGAGAACTGCAATTCAGAGGGCATTTAAATAAACACATGGCATGTAAACGTGCTCATACTCACTTTCCCTGTACTTCCAGCCTTGCTGTATTCAATCTTATACTTGAGATTTTTCTTAAAGACATCACGGATGTTCAGAGACCTGCCATCTTTGTGCAGAGCAGTGATGGGGTCACTTATGGTCAGCACAATCTTCTTGCTCTCATTCTCAAACTTAAACTCAGGTCTTCCAATTAAAGCTACAGGAAAAAAGAAAAAAAAATAAAGCAACTGCTTTAAAATAAAATCAGTTGAATTTTCTTAAGTCTGAAGTTGAGAATGCAGGGTTGGACACTCACTGTCGTTATAAGGACAGAACGTCTTTGATCTGGCGAATGGAGGATCCACATAGTCAGATGTCCTATGTGAAGACTCTGAGAGAATGTCAGCAGTATAAACCCCCTTTAGGTCCAGTTCATTAGTCAAGTCACATTCAGTCTCAGTGCTTCTAATGCAGTGAGGGTTTCTCTGTTTGTCCTTACCAACTCTGCAGAAAAAAGAAAATCATTGGTTGGTTGGTTGTTTGGTTAGAATCACACTTTAGGGTTTCAGTCCATACATATTTACTTCATGGTGAATTTTAAAAATCACAAAATGTTAATATAAACAATACAGAGAAAGACCAAAGCATGTTCAAATGAGTACTTGCCTTGAGAATTCAACTGTATATGTGTAGTTGACAGGTTTAGGTCCCCACGACAAGATTGTTTTGAAATTGTAAGATGACCATGAGACGTTTGTTGCTTTAGTAAGCCTTCCCTCTTTTAATGATGCTAAATAGGACACAGGACATATTCAGTCAAACCAATACAGTATGAAACATCATGTAACTGTTAGATTTCATGGCTTCCATTACGACCCAACCTTGAAACTAACTTACATCCAAAGTTCACATTGTTATACTACACTGTGCCATGTCACTATAGTACTGTACTGTACTGTATTATAGTATACTATACACTACAACACTATGAGTAAACAACATTTAGATTAGTTTACCGTTTTTTGATTAAAAAAAACTAAAATCTTACCTGGGGATCCGTTTACGAGCGTAAGCCAGACAAGAAAAAGTGCCGAAAACATTAGAGTCTTGCTTTCCATCGTTTCTGATATTAAAAAAAATCCTATTTAGGCGTAAAATATTTAATCCAATTTATTCCTCTCAGAAGCGTTTGTCAATTACATCTTCCAGCAGCCACCCGTATTTATAGTGTGTGTGAGAGCTTTCGCGCTGCCAACCCCAGAGAAGACTCGTCATGAGTCATGAATGGCGCCCCGCCCCTTTCTTAACTTCGGGGTTTTGTCACTGGCTGGGCATCCATCATACCGCGCACCTTATGACCATATATGGTTATCCGGATACCGGTTTAATGCAGATAATCCGCAAATCCAAGCACGTACTTCAGAACATCTTGCTTGTAGTTTTTGCAATGGCATCATGTTATTTTGTCATTAAACATTTATGATGTTGTTTAAACTGCTTTTAGTCTGTACTGTGCAGGTGAATTAAGATTAGACTAGTCCATATAACCTATTAACTAGCCTATCAATCACCCAATCTAAATAATAATAAGAATAATATTATATATATATATATATATATATATATATATGTGTGTGTGTGTGTGTGTGTGTGTGTGTGTGTTGAAAACAGCTGAGTAGAATTTTTACAGGTTTCTTTGATGAATAGAAAGTTCAGAAGAACACCATTGATCTGAAACAGAAATCTTTTGTAACATAAATGTCTTTATCATCACTTTTGATTAATTTAAATCATCCTTGCTAAATAAAGTAAGTAAAAAATAAAATAAAAAAAGCAAATTATATAAATATTACTGCTTTTGTTGTATTTTATATCAAATAAATGCAGGCTGGGTGAGCAGAAGAGAATTCTTTAGAAAAAAATAATATTTTGACTGGTACTGTATCTGCACTATGCAGAGAATCATTATTTCCCGTTCAAAGTTTCCATGGATATACAAAAAAGCTTTACCTTCAGTCAAATGTTCCACTCGTGTGTGCCATCTTGTGGGGAGGATTCACTCATTTGTAACTCTGTGGCAAAGAAAATCATACCAGCCGAGAATGATTTGTGTAACCACAGTTCTGTACTTTGTTTGTTCATGTGAGTCTCTAACTTGGGCTCATTATGAGCAAACAAATTTATGATATTGGAAACTCATATACCTATGGAAAAACACAGGCACTCCTTCTAGTTAACCCCGACAAATATTTATTTTTGTGTCAAGCCTGTCACTTGAATTTACCAGACTTAGGGCAAAATATTTGAAGGTGGCCCTTTTCTTCCTTCATGAGAGGCCTTGTCGGACCACCTGACTGCCAGGAAAACATACTTATCTGTATCTTGGCTGTGCTTAATGAATCAAATTCCAAAATGGGTATTAGGTGAATCTCCTTTTCAAAATATATCCTTTTAAAGATAAGATATGGAGATGAAGATGACTGTGATTTGATGGAAATGCTTGCGGATAATTAGTCAGATTTAAATCATTAAGCAACGCTGTTAATATAGATCATGCGTTGTAAAGGAAAGATTAACAAAGTTCAGCTTTTATCCTTCAGAGGAAATAGATAGAAGATGAGATCAGTTTTGGCTACAGCAAAGAACTTTATGAACCTCTGTTTCTTAATAACACAGGCTTTATGCCTAAATTAAGAAAAGGCTGTTTTTGTCTAATGGTCTCTGCTGTCATACATTCTCGTATGTGCCAAATAGTCATCCATTCAAAGCACAATAAGAAGTCATTGCAGATTATAATAACCACTATGAAATGTCCTATTGCTGCCTTCGCTCTGATTATTAAGGAGGGTACAAAGATAAACTCACTGCTCCAAATGACGGAGGATTAATTAGTTTATATTAAAAGTTTGCATCCAGTGGGCTAAATTTAAATGTTTAGAGTAGTATGTGTAGTTGCACTGTCACTTCATTTATTTTTAAGTGGTAAACATCTGAAATACTTCAAATTGTTTGAATTTGCTTCCTGTGACTTTTTAAGTAGGCTAAAACTAAAGTGGAAGTCCAGTCATCCCTAAAGCGTGACATGTATGAGAATGAGGCAACTTGTGAGTTAACAGTCACACACTAGCAAGACACTGGTCAGATAGGTCATACTGTAAGGGCATGATGCAATGCTGTATTTTGAGATGATACTGTAAATTTGATTTGAGGCTGAACATGACAGGACATCAGTTGACTAACCTAATATTTGTGGTTAACTGAAAAGTCATGAAATGTAACAATTTTTAATTGTTTAATGTTAAAAATATTACTGTTTTGTGTAACGGAATGTAGTTTTAAAGCTTTGCAGCTGACAATGTCCTTGTCTATAGTTTAAATATGCAGTTTGTTAAAAGGGTCATCGGATGCAAAGTTCACTTTTACACTTTTGTTTGAACATCAATGTGTGTTATCAGTGTATGTACACATTTACCCTATAATGATAAAAATCCATGCAGTGGCTTTTAATTAATCTATAAAAATAATATCCCCTTTTTCAGATCGAGCCATTCTCATATGCCTGTCAGTGTGGCGTCACATCGACAGAGGCCACTCCCATGATAGTTGATTGACATGTGCGTCCTACCTCAGACCCGCCCTAAATCAGCTGTAACAGTCCGACCTCCATTGTTTCAATGCCGGAGCAGGGATGTAAATGTATAACAGACAAGAATATCTCCGATCGAGCAGAGAGGTGAATGGAATGCGCCTCCCGATCTACATATATCCTATCTGTGCAATTTTGACAAAATAGCCTAGCATCTTTTATGATGGATGTTGTTTATTAACTATTATTATTATTAAATAAATAGTATTTTATATAAATAATCGTGGCATTTAGTACTGTATTTTATATAAAAAATAGTAGTATTTAAAAGTGTTGTTCATAATTGAGAAACGGTGATGGTGATGGTGATTTTAGTTACATTGTTCCGCCATTAGATGGCAACAAGACTGTTTTTACGAGTCAGCAGGAAGGACTTTTTCTTTGAAAAAATGAGCGCAGTTATAAGCGGAAGTTATTTTTAGTTTCAACATTAGCTTAACGCAGCTAACAAACACTGAGCAGTGCTGTCATCAGAAATCACCCATATTACGACAAATATGACGCTTTCCTCAGTGGACATTCACACTAATCGTAAATATGGAATTGATCTGAAGAATAAATGCTGTATCAGATACAGGTAATCACGATCGCTCAGTCCATCTCTTTCTCTCATAATACTCTACTACACATAATACTTTGTTTTTACTACAGTAATACAATAAGCTTTCAATTAAGCAACTCAGTGTTCATTCGTTACATCTAAAGTGACGTTTTGGAATTAGTAATGGAGGCTTGGGCTCAGCTGTTAAACTGCCAACTTTAGATTTGAATCCGTGGCGGAAGGAAGTAGTTCTGCACCAAAGAGGGCTTTTAAAGACACTCCATTGTTATTTTGTTTATGCATTTACACACTCATGCCGTAAAACTGTTGTATAAACGCAATATCACACTCGTAGACGTGAGATATGGCTGTATAGCGGCACTAGGTAGGTATTCACAGCATGCCGATATACAGCCATATATCACATCTATGAGTGTGATGTTGCATTTATACAACAGTATAAATATATATATATATATATATATATATATATATATATACACACAATATACAATATATATATATATATATATATTAATATGAGCACATATATTTTTTTAATTAAAGTTTCCTGGAAAACACAAGATAAGAATGAACATTAAGCCTCATGATCATCTTTTCCACAAACATTTCCCATCAGCTGCCAATCGACATCATCAAGTTCAACAAGCTTTCAGTTTCATAACTGTAAATTCGTCCCAGCAGTGACAATGCAGAAAATCTCTCATCACATGTGTGATCAGTGTCTTTTAATGATTCTGTGTTTTTCCTCAGTTACTTAATTGCATCAAGCTCTCTAATAAAGTCTTTTTTTATGGTAAATGGGTGGTAACTCTTGCGTGTGTGAGTACTAATGAGTCACTGTAATCTGGATTGTTAAATGCTCTGTTTTCAATGCAATAGATAACAGGAACAATGTTGCCAGAATGAGGCAACTGTGGCGGATGTCTATTATTGTACACATAATGGAAATAACAATTCCTTTGAATAGGGTGCTTTACAATTCATCTGACACCACATCAAAAAAAAGAAAAGAAAAAGAAACTGGCACCAATAATAAAATTCAGATAAAACAGCAGCAAGAAGGAAAGAAAATGTTAGGAAATTCTACAGTAGTGACTGTGGAAATTGTGTCAAAAAGAGAAACTTTGCTTCTGACTGGTTAAGCGAATGCACTTTACACAAGAAATATTCAAGTACCACACATCCTAACCAAAAATATGTCATTAAATAAATAATAATTTGGACATAGTTACATAAAGTATTCAATTGTTCAAAACCCATAAATACACAACGCGGCTTTCAGTTTCTTAGCTGTTTAAATAGAAACTATGAAAGTATGTTTGCAAAATTCCCTAATGATTGTATTGGACTCTTTGTTTTTACAGCTGCTACTAAAAGCAGCCTTAGTTTGGACTCTTCCTAAGTAATCTAAAATCTTTCTTCTTGTTAAAGATTTCAGCAGTGTAAATTTTTGATGATTTCTAAGTGTTTATGATATTTTATACCAATTAAATCACTTGTATGACCAAAGTATTTAGAGTTGAATGTTTTGATTTTACTTTTGAATAGCAGAATAAGTTTTAACTTAAATACAGTGTTTAATCACTTTTAGGTGTTTAGCATGACTTCTTCAAAATCTGTATTTAGAACTTGGCGTTATTCCATAAAATGCGATAACATACATGAGAGTGGCAGACGTGTGGCGTACAGTTTCCATGACTATACCGTCCTCAATGCTGGCCTCAGTTATTTTGAAAGAGTAAGAATACCAGCCTTCATGGGCCGTCTGACTTCCATTTTTGGTCATGGGCCTTATATGGAGGTCTGAAGATTGTGACGTGCTTCTGTACAGCAGTCTAACCAACTGAAATTTCATCAGCATAGCCCTATGTACAGTTGTTACAGCGTGGTTGCTGTAACAAGTTGAGACATTTGAATCTAGATGTAGCAATATAATTTTATTCAGAAAAACACCAAAACTGTAAACAAGAACAGAATAACTGAGTTGCATGCAATAAGACAATAAATAGACGCAAATACAAAGTTTAAATATACTGACACAAACCAATGAACTACATGAACATCAGGTGCAAACACTAATAAAATCAATGAGTAACTAAGGCGCCAACCACCCAAAACAAACACATATAAACCCTGGCAACAGTAGAGACGAGAGCATTTCTATTATACTACACTGCTTAACTAAAATCATGGGAGAATAAAGCAGGTTAAAAAAGGCAGAGAGAGAAATAAACGCATGCCAAATGAATCACAGTCAGTGGTCCAAGCCTCCAAAGAAAGGTTGTTTAAAATAAATAAACAAAAATTAGGTTTGTTGGAGAAAGGTATGGAATTACTTTTTAACTGGAACTACAATTTTTCCCTAGCAGACAGTGACATAAGTACTAAAGGTAGAACTTGAGCCACATCAGGCCTACAAGCTGTTTTTGACAGCACTCAAGCAACAAATTTAAAAAATATAGTTCATCTTTTTATAAAAAAAACAGACTAAAGGAGAACTACTACTCAGAAAGACCGATGTTACGTCACAGCCAGAATTTACTCAAAGCCGTGTGACGAACCCAAAGCCTTTCGGAGGAAAATATTGCGCTGTGATGAAGTTATAGGTCAGCTACGACCCAGTTCAGGTTTAACAAATGAGTCTTTTATTCTGCAGAAAGCGAATGTTCTTGAACAAAAATAGTTTTTGATAACTGTTACTGAATAAAGAAAAAAACATTTTAGAGTGTTAGAATTTGGAGTTTTACCAGCAACTGAATGTGAAAAATGCATGTGGGTGAGTTCATTCTGCTAGCACTAAATATTTTGGAAAATATTAATCTACGTTCTACTTTAAAGCTGTGGTGAATTTGCATATCAGTGCTAGTGATCAAATACAATATCCCAGAAAGAGCACAGATGTCAATAGAATATCTCCCAGGTCAATATTTTGGCTGTCTGCCAAGTAGCCATATATTTTAAGGTTCATTAATGAGGAAATACTGTGTCAAAACTTGAAGTGTCATCACTATTCTTTTCCTTTAATCAGTCTCTTGACTAATACCCTACTTGGTAACTTGTCAAAAGTCTACGTGTCCTCAGAATGTTTCTAAATAAGACTGTGGTGATGACAGATTACTCAAAGCTCCACTGCTTGTCCTTCTGCCTGTCCTTTTGTCAACCGCCTGAGGAAGTTAAGCCACAAAGTCAAATCTGAAACTGACTGAAAAATAATTTTAAAAAGAGCTCAGTTTTTATTGTGTTATTTCATGCTGTGAGACTGGTCTTATGACAGCTCAATAGAACATTCTCAGACACCCCCTGATACTCCTCCTCCCACCCCATGAGACAGGCCTGCTAAAACACCCCTCTATGCAGAGGAATTTAACTGTGGAGGGAGGAAATTACTACACCCCCAGCTCTAGAAATCCCAGATGTCTCCCAGACTCCGACAAGTCGGCTTCTTATCCAGTATAAACACTCTACACCGCTCACACGGGTATACTGATATGATCAGACTAATACATAGGATCCCCATTCCTGTTTCAGGTCATTCTTACAGGCTAGGTAGTCATCGTGATGACTGTAGGTCTGCATTTAAGATAACAGGAAACAGTGAACACGTGGCCAGAGCATTAGTTCAAATTCAGAGACGATGAACGGTTGTCTGTCCACTGCTGGCTCCAGGATATTACTGATTATACCTGTCAGCAGTGCCGGTCTGTTCTCCACACAGTGTTCTTTCCTCTGGATAGGGTTACTGCCGACTGGTGACTGTCTACTTAATCTTTACGTCATTTAGCTGTCTAGCGCATGTTAAAACATGGTTAGTAAGAAAGAGTTTAATTGAGAATGGCTTTAAATTCCAGTTCAGTTCATGAATTTGAACTGAGTGTAGGATTGGATGGATGAATAGAATAAAAAAAATGAATGGATGGATAGACTGACAGATGAATAGATGGATGACAGAATGAAATATGGATGCATAGATAAATAGATTGAAGAATGGGTGAAAAGATGGATAGATGGATGAAATTATTAAAAAATGAATGGATGGAAAGATTGACAGATGGATGGATGGATGCTGGATTGAAATATGGATAAGTGGATGATAAATGTATAGATGAAAAGATTAAAAGATGGATAGAATGGATAGACGATGACCAGTTGAAATATGAATGGATGGATGATAAATGGATAGGTGAAAAATTTAAAATATGGATGGAAAGAAAGATTGATGGATGGATGGATGCATGGATGGCAGAATGAAATATGGATGAATGAATAAATGGATGGATTAAAAGATTAAAAGATTGGATGGATGAAATGATTACAAAAATGAATGGATAGAAAGATTGACAGACGGATAAATAGATGGATGAAAAGATTAAAAGATCCATGGATGGATGGATGATAAATGGATAGATGAAAAGATGGATAGAAAGATCGACAGATGGATGAATGGCAGATTGGAATATGGAGGAATGGATAAATGGATAGATGAAAAGATTAAAAGATAGACAGATGCATGGATGACAAGTTTAAAAGACGGATGGATGGAAAGACGGATAGATGAAAAGATTAAAAGATTGGATTGATAGATGGATGAAATTATTAAACAATTAATGGATGAATGAATGGGTGGATAGATGGAAATACTAAAACATGAATGCATGGAAAGTTTGAAAGATGAATGTATGGAAAAATTGAAAGATGGATGCTGGACGGACGACAGATTCAAATATGGATGAATGAATAAATGGATAAATTAAAAGGTTAAAAGATGGATGGATGGATGGATGGATGGATGAATGATTAAAAGATAAATGGATGGAAAGATGGATGAATAAAAAGTTTGAAGGATGGGTAGATTGATGGATGGACGGCCAACAGAATGAAATGGTTATAAAAGGATGGATAAAAAGATTGAAAGATGGATGGATGAAAAGATTAAAAGATTGGATTGATAGATGGATGAAATTATTTAAAAAAATAATGGATTGAAAGATTGAAAGATGGGTGGGTGGAAAGTTTGTCAGATGGATGGTCGGATGGATGGATGACAGATTGAAATATGGATGAATGAATGGCTAAATGGATAGATAAAAAGATTAAAAGATGGATAGAAAGACTGACAGATGGATGGATGGATGGATGGATGGATGGAAAGATCAAAAGATGAATGGATGGAAAGTTTGAGAGATGAATGGATGGATGGATGAATGGATAGATGATGACAAGATGATGACAATGTATGGATGAAAAGAGTGCAAGATTGAAAGATGGATGGATGATAAATGGATGGATGAATGACTGAACCAAAACACAGCATGAACTCTCTGGTAAAAGTCTCTTCCAAGCAGCACTAAGGAGTCTTAATCAATCCCTGCTGCAAATGAACCCAGTTTTTATCACTCTCTACAAACATTTACTAGCGTTATCACCAATCATTCAGCTCCACACCCAACTCAGCTCCACACCCTTTACCTCATATTTTTTAGCAGATTTTCCTTATTCCTGTTCTGTTTGCTTCCAGCAAGTCACCAACTAATCAGAAATGAAAATGAAAATACACTGATCTGTATAGGAAATATGGGAAACTCCATTTATTTCCATTTAACATAAATGTAAAGTCAACTATTTCAGGCCAGTAGGACTATCTGTCCTGACCAAATTAATTAAAACGAATATACAAAAAGTAGTCATCTAAGAAAGTCCCTTTCTAAGTTTCCCATGCTCTCATGTGCATCGATCACACCCCTGCAGACTGGGAACCATTCCCATGTTCTGAACGCTATGATCCGTTCCCTCGAGGGACTGTTCTTAATAGGAAAGAAAAATGCAGAACATTCAAGGCTAGAAAACTTTGCCTTTCAAATCTAGTTGTCCGTAACAATCTTTGAACCTGCTAAATTGTTCTCAGCATGGATAAGCAACAGCTTATATGAGGGAGGAGTCACTAATGAACTCTGTCTGGTTCAACCTCCACATTCCTCAGCATTCCTGCTCATTTGGAGAGAGACTGTGAAACTCAGTGTGATGAAATAACACCACTTGTTGATTAACAATGCATATTGTTACCACAAAGAGTATGTTGCATTTTGTAATGCATGTGTATGAGTGTGTCTTATCACTTGACTTATCACATTTTGCTTCCTGTATAAGTGTAACTTTGCCTACCATGACTAGCATGTTTCAATAGAAATTAAAATGTAAACATCACGTTTTGTGTTCTTCTGTGGAAGAAATTCTAGCTGCTTGAATGCAATGAAAGTGGATCGTGACCAGGGTTATTATAGTTAATTAAAACCCAAAACAAAACCAAACTAAAAGTTTGTGTAATCATCATCTGCTGCACTTGAAATAGATTTACTAAAAATTGTACTCAAAGGAAGCTTTCAAGTTCATTAAACACGTGTTCCACGTGCTCTGGTTCACTACAGGACTCGTTGAACAGAGCCGGTATTGTGCAGAGCAGATGCATTTGCTGTGTTTTCTCATTCTGAAGTGATGAAATCCCATTTTGGCTGGAATGTTCATGGCTGATCATTCTCACAGTTATCAGCAGTTTCGTGCTGATTCTGCTGATAAGTTTAATGTTATTAGAGGCTTCTACCTTCCTTGACCAGCTGGAAATCATCCTGTTAGCAAAACATGCTCGTCTTTCACAGATCCCATTTCTACCTTGCTATGTGAGCGCCACCTTCTGGTTGTTATATGCATGCTCATGTAAATTACTAACTAATGCAATGGTTGGTATGTCGTTAAACAGAGGTGGAAAAAACTTAAAATGATCATTTTAAAATATGCACGGACTAAAGTTGTTTGCTTTCAAGCTTTAGTACTATGAGTTTGAGGGCAGGACACTCAAAAGCGTGTAATTCTCTCTCTAGTCAGCAGGTGTCTCTGCAGATTCCCATCACTACAATTAAAGCAAAAAAAAAAAAAAGAAATCCTGAAGTGATTGTGGCATCTACAATGATGTTTTAAGTTACTCAAAGCACAAAACTGAAACGAACATGAAAAACAGCTTGCTAAAATATATGAGTGGTAAAATAAAATCCTGCTAAAATGTTGCTCTGTTTTACCATACCTTTTCAGAGTTTGAATCAGTCAGATTTTTTAAAGGAGAACTCCACTTCCAGAACTACAATTTACAAATAATTTACTCACCCCTTTGTCATCCAAGATGTTCATGTCTTTCTGTCTTCAGTTGTAAAGAAATTATGGTTTCTGAGGAAAACATTTCAGCATTTTTCCCCATATAATGGACTTGACTGGTGGCCCTGTTTTGAACTTCCAAAATGCAGTTTAAATGCAGCTTCAAGGGGCTCTAAATGAAGAAGGGTCTTATCTAGCGAAACGACCTCTCCCTTTTTTTCGAAAAATAAAAATCTGTATACTTTTTAAACAGAAAAGCTTGTGTAGCACAGACTCTGGGATGCGCGTTCACAATGCTACGAATTAGTGATGGGTCGTTCTTGAACGAATCGTTCATTTTGAACGAATCTTTAATGTGACTCGGGAAGAACGAGTCATCTCTGGGAGTGATTCATTCAGTCGCGCATGCGCAACATCTTATTAGGTTCTGTACTGGAATTAGTTCACCTGTTTTAAGTCTTTGGGTTTTTCGAGTCGTTTTGGGTTTTTCGTTCATTTTGCTGAACGAGACTCAAAGGTCCGAGTCGGTAAACTGATCCAAGCTTCCCATCACTACTACGAATCACATCTTAGAATCACCACAAGTTCATCATCTGTGTACTCTGGCTCAAAAAGGTAGAGTATGTCAAAAAAAACTCCATGTTATTTTCTCCTATAACTTCAGAATCGTCCAACATCGTTGAACTTTTTTGTTTGTAAACAGCGTTTGACTTACTTGCACTTTCTTAGTCTTTGCGCATTTGTTTTGTAAACACTGGCTCTGTGGTTCTGCCTACGCTTCGCGTGACCTTTTGACATGATTCAATAGTATGTTGAACGCGCATCCCAGAGCCTGTGCTACACAAGCTTTTCTGCTTAAAAAGTATACAATTTTTTTTTTTCCAAAAAAAAATGACCGACCGTTTCGCTAGATAAGACCCTTCTTCCTCGGCTGGGGATCGTTTAGAGCCCTTTGAAGCTACATTTAACTACGTTTTGGAAGTTCAAAATCGGGGCGCCAATGAAGTCCATTATATGGAGAAAAATCCTGAAATGTTTTCCTCAAAAAACATAATTTCTTCACGACTGAAGACAGAAAGACATGAACATCTTGAATGACAAGGGGGTGAGTAAATTATTTGTGAATTGTTGTTCTGAAAGTGAACTTCTCCTTTAAGTAATTTTATTTAGCAAGCATGTATTAAACTGAAGTAAAGACATTGATAATGTTACAAAACATTTCTTTTGTGATTGATAATAATCCAAATCTTGAGCAGCACATCAGCATATTAAAATGATTTCTGACACTGAAGATTGGTGAAAAAAAAAAAATGCAGCTTTGCCATCAAAGGAATAAATTACATTTTAAATATATATTGAAATAAAAAAAGGTAATTTTAAATTCTAATAATATTTCATAATATTTTACTGTTTTACTGTATTTTTGATCAAATAAATACAGCCTACAAAAAACGTACCAAAATGGTTTGATTGGTAGTATCCACTTTACTCTTCAAAACGGTAGTAAGCTTATGTGCGAGACTTCCGGTTCATTAGCCGCTATAGGGAAATAACAAGAAGAATAACAACTCGCAGTAAAGGTAAAACTGTTTGCGCTACAAACCAGAGTGTTCATAATTAAAGTTCAAAGTTCACAGACGAACTTTGAAGATGGCTTGAGAAAGCCTTGTCTCAAAGTATGAAAACACTTTGAAAAGCTTAAAGTTTAAATTTAATTGTTGGCTAGCGTGGTTCTAACATGATTACCCTGGTGAAAAAACCAGAATATGCTGGTAGGTATGTTTTGATGCTGGGATGCTGGTTAGGTATGTTTTGATGCTGGTTTAAGCTAGTCCTTTGCTGGTTTATGCTGGTCTGTGCTGGTCATTTGTTGGTTTATGCTGGTCATGTTGGTCATGTTGGTCAAGGACCAGCATAAACCAGCAAAAGACCATCATAAACCAGCTAAGGACCAGCTTAAACCAGCATCAAAACAGACCTACCAGCATATGCTGGTTTTTTCAACAGGGTAGCAAGTTACTAACATGTTGCTAGCATGACTAACATTATTAGCTTGTGACTAGCATGTACTAGCATAATTAACAAGTTACTATCATGTTGTTAGCATGTTTCTAGCATGAATTGCATGTTATTAACATGTTAGCATGATTAGCAAGTTACTAGCATGTTACTAGCATGATTCTGACATTATACTATAATGTTGTTAGCATGATTAACCAGTTACTAGAATCCCTGTTGAAAAAAAAACAGCATATACTGGTTAGGTAGGTTTTGATGCTGGGATGCTGGTTTTAGCTAGTTTATGCTGGTCCTTAGCTGGTTTATGCTGGCCCTTAAAAGATGGATAGGACCAGCAAAGAGCCAGCATAAACCAGCAAAGGACCAGGTAAAACCAGCATCAAAACCTAACCAGCATATGCTGTTTTTTTCAACAGGGATGTTGCTAGCATTTTTCTAGCATGATTCGCTGGTTACTAGCAAGTTGTTAGCATGATTAGCAGTTTACTAGCATGTTGCTAGCACGATTAACATTCTACTAATTTAACTTTTTTTTCAGTAGGGAGTTGTTAAGCTTTGCTATACAATAGACAGCTTAAATACACTGTATAACAGTTTTCACCCCTAAATAAAAGTCTATGGGATTTTTGATGGTTTTGATAGTCTGGTTTAAGGAAACCATAATTTGGATCAGTTATTTAAAAAAAATAGCAACCTGATTCTGAAGGTCTGACCAGAGTTTGGTGGTTTTAGGAAGAAATACACTAAAATTTACTCAGAAGAAGAAGAAGAAGATTATTAAACAGGATTTCAGTAAGTTGGATTTCTCAAGCAAACTTAATAATATGGTAAGACACACCAGTTTGCAATATCAAGCAGCAAAACAAGCTGTTTTGTACAGAAAAAAATAGCTTGATGCGGATGAGACCGGAAGCAAGACCCATAAAATTTACAAATGGCTGCGTCTGCTATTACAGGAAAAATAAGGTGGATAATGCACATGGACAAAAAGCCACAAAATCTTTACATTTCTTGAGGCGCATAACTTTTGAGCAAGCCATCCTTTCCCCCAAATTGTGCAAGCAACACTTTCAAAACATTGTTTTGTTTATTTGAGCGTTTAGTCCAGCCCAACAGCGGCTCAACTAATGTTGCGTTTAGGGCAGGGCTATCCTTTTGTCTGAATGTTTAGGATACCTGTTTAAAAACAACCATTTTTGCACTTTCATTTAGTGACGCTAGTAAAAACAGAACAGACTAGAATTTAGAAGAAGCAAACCACAGAGACGTTGTAAATAAGGGTAAAAAAACAAGGACAAGCTCTTGGCATCATGACAATGTATTATTCCCACAGCTAACATCTGACCGGAATAGCCGAAGGTCATGAAATGAAATATTATAGTTTAAGCAAACATACAGTTAAGAAACAGTAGAAGATGTCCTGCACTCACAGAAATCCTATCTGATGATTCACAAGCCAAAATCTTCAGCTTTCAGGCATTTGTTCAGAGTACACACCGTCACAGTAAGCAGTAGGGCGACACAAAGAAAGTGGAGTGACAAACAATTTCCAGCCTCGGTCCCTTGGCAGCTGTGGTGTCCAGCTGAACGCTAAGAGGAACTCTCTTTGGGCCACAAGTGGAAAGTACTAATCAAAAAACCAATCCAACCTCATATACTTGAAGCCAAGCCTGCTGTGTAAAGTATTCACATACTGTGTGTAAAGCCTGAATAAAACGTCTACTCGAAAGGGTTGGAGATTGCAGAATGGTTGGCAGATGTACAGTCCAGCCTTTGTAACTGAAGAGGAGCAGCTCATGCCACAGGCATTAAAATATTTCAAGTTTCAAGTTACTTCAGTGTTTTCACAGACTTATTTTGTGGTTTGTGGAGCAAAATGATAGTGTTTTCTTTGAGACTGACATTTTCAGGCGTACATGAGCTCATACTTCTAGGTTTTTCCTTTTTATCATTTATCTGCTTCATGTTTCATGGAAGAAAAACAGCACTAATGCAAAAAATCCCTGATGAAAGCTAAAGAAATGACCGTCTTCTGCTAAATGCTTTTCCATACCAAAAAAAAAAAAGATCTATCAGGTTCTGTTGAAGTCTTTAGCAGATGCCTGTAGGGTTGTTTTACATTTTTTCTGAACTTCATTCCTAATGCTCATTTGAAATCTCAGCACATTTTGTTTGCTGAAAGCTCACTTCAAGTCAATTTATTAAAACAGAGCTGTTCAAATGAAACTGGACACTCTTGTGACAACTCATAAACAATTCAAATGAGATGGTGAAAAACAGTCCTATTACCATCATGTTTAGGTTTGAATAGTCCAATAGCACCGTCTTGTATGAGTTAATTATAACTTCTCAGGTTTGTTTATTAGGAAGAAGCTAAAGGACATGGTGATGGTAAATAAATAAATAGAGATAGAGATTTTTTGATGCTTTTGCGTTCTCTCACAAAATATTTGCATGCCCCAGAGAAACTCTTCAGAAACACATTTGCCTTCCTTGATAAACTCTGCATTCATTCACAATATTATTATTATTATTTTTTAATGTAAATATGAGGTGGTAGGAAAATAAACGTTCTTGGGTAAACGCAATAATTTGTGAGAGAACTTATTTGTAGCAATAGCCAAAAATACATTGTATGGGTCAAAATTATCGATTTTTCTTTTACGCCAAAAATCATTAGGAAATTAAGTAAAGATCATGTTTCATGAAGATATTTTGTAAATTTCCTACTGTAAATATATCAAAATTTAATTTTTGATTAGTGATATGCATTGCAAATAACTTGGACAACTTTAAAGGTGATTTTCTCAATAGTTTGAATTTTTTGCACCCTCAGATTCCATATACTGAAATAGTTGTATCTCAGCCAAATATTGTTCTATCCTACCAAACCATACATTGATGGAAAGCTTATTTATTCAGCTTTCAGATGATGTATAAAGCTCAATTTTGAAAAATTGACACTTATGACTGGTTTTGTGGTCCAGAATCACATTTATTATCTAACAATTAAGGACTAGTATCTAATGATTAAATACTAATACATTTCTAAAAAGATTTGGAGTAGACCTCACAATTATGTCACTTTTAACTGTGCGTCCATTGTGGTGGCAGAAAAACACTGGTAACAAGTGAAAGGAAATGGGTAAAATCCATTGAATAATAGAAAAAATGTATTGTTGTGCCTTTGAATGACAGAATCGGAATGCAAATCATTTTTATAGAACACTGTCAAAGACGACATTTGAAGCTAAACACAGACATTTAGACAGACAGACTATAGATGAAACCTGCTATGATTATTCTACTTTTAAGGCATAATTTTTGAATTTGCATAATTTCAATTTGAGTTTCATTTAAACAATAGATCTACATAATATTCACATATGCAGTTCATACAGTTACAGCATGAAATACTATTTAAACCTAGAACATTTTACATTTACCTATTTTATCTCTGACAACTTCCTTTCAATTGGACCTTTTCTTCAGAGTGGATAATTTCACCTGTTAAACTTTTTTTCCCCCTCACAAATGCAAGTTTATGTCTCGTATTTCGGACTTTATAACTCGATTAAACTTAACAATAGTGAGTTTGTCATTTATGAGGGGGAAAAAAAAGCCAGAAGTGTGGGATATAAACACATGATTTGGAGACGAGGGAAAAGGGAGAATAATGAGCTGATTTTTCATATCAGAACTTTGAGATATAATCTCAGAATTGCAAGAATAAAGTCAGTATTTTTAAATATAAACTCAAATGTACCCGTTTTATTATTTGAAATGTTTCATTTTCTGCCACCAGATAGGCTCTGCCCACAAAAAAAAAGTCATCAGAAGCTGCATTTCCATTACTCTTCAAATTGCGTAAATTGAAATTGCAAATTGAAAATATGAGTAATGGAAATACGTCAATTCCACAAAAACTCCCATATATTGCAAAACAGTTTTGCTCGCTCGCATGATGTGGTTTTTCAGGCAATTCGTAAAAGGAATATTTAGCAAAACTGCAAGGGAAAAGTTTTTTTTTTCTTCTCGCATTTACAGTTCACATGGCGCATTTTTCTTTGACAGGACAGTGGAGATGACACATGAAGTGAGTGGGAGAGAGAGAGAGGAGGGTTGGGTTTCGAACTTGGGACACCCGAGGCGCAACTGCAGCATATGTCAGCGCACTGCCCACAAGGCTATTCAGAAACACTTCATACGTGGTCAGTCTCAAATATAAGGGGCTTTCACTGTAATTAATGCTTAGACTGTTTACACTGCACATGTCTGTGGCGCATTACGGCTCTGACGCGGCCACTGGAGCTGATCGCGGCCACTCTAATGAATGCTTATGTTTATACCAGCCGTGCCGTGCATGTTTCTGAAGCGCCTTTCTGCACTGCTTCTGTAAAGATACACGCATATGCCTCTCTCAAATAAATATAGACAAAAAATCTGTCAAAATCTCATCAAAAATCCATTGCTATGACTTATTGCGAGAGTAAAAAATTATATTTTAGTCACAAAACATCGGTTAATGGATCACCGTCATTTTGCAATACTTTTTCATCGACATTTATAAAATATTGCCAAAGTTTTGAGCAAATCTGTAATGGAAACACGCCTACAGTTTGCAAACACCAAACTGGTCTTTCCACCATATTTTTCAATGCAGAAGTAAGCTATTTTGTGGTAATCTGTGAGACTTCCAGTTCATAAGCCATCGTAGGAAAATAAGAGGAAAAACAAAGTGCAGTAAACTGTAAAACTGTTTGCACTACAAACCACTGTGTTTATAATTAAGACTATACATTAAAATAATGGAAAGACACACCAGTTTGCAATATCAAGCAACAAAACGTGGGTGGACACAGATGAGACTGAAAGCTAGACACATTCAATTTACAAATTGAATGTCTCACAAGAAAAATAAGGTGGATAAGTACTAGTAGCTAAAGGCACACCCTAAGAAAAACTGCTGTTCACAGCGCCCAAAGTGTTTGATTGCAGAAAAATACTGACATCCGTATTGAACATTTATGGAGCAACAGATTTTACCCCCGCACACAGTATTAATACAAATACTTTAGCTAAAATAATATCTTTTTTTTAAAAAATGATATCTAAGTTAATACTTGTTAAAAACAATCACTTTAGCAAAGTTTGTACTATAAGTTTTTCAATAAATATACTGTCATTAAAATATGTTCATATAAATACAGAAACCAAATCGTTTTAAAATGTAAATATTCTGAAAACATTGAAGGAGATCCCACAGTAATTTAATATATATTTACAGTAGCAACAACAGATGATATTGTATTATATGATATGATTATAGCATGTTTTTAAATATGATGGTTTTATTCTAAACATGGTGATTATCTCTAAGATGGACACCCAACAAAATATATGATATTTAGTTATCATCTAAATCTAACAATGTCATGTCAACAAATGGAAAAGTCAGCCTTCTAATAATTATCATGTTAATTATTGTGCCCTTTAGCCCCAACAGCAGGGGCGCTTTTTACCCCAAATACCATAATTTAACATATTTCTTCATTATTTAAAAACTGCTGTTTTAATGATCTTAAAGAAAACTGAAAATCATTAAGAAGACCTTTGTCTCAAGATATGTTCAAGAATTTTAGCGATTCTCATTTGCTACTTAAATCTACAACATTTTTAAAAACATCAAATATTAGATCTAGTAAGCACAGAATCGACTTTGCGCTGCTGCTCGCGATCACATCAAGGATCTGTCAAATTTGCATGTGTATCTT
This sequence comes from Labeo catla, assembly GCA_012976165.1. NCBI lineage: Eukaryota > Metazoa > Chordata > Actinopteri > Cypriniformes > Cyprinidae > Labeo > Labeo catla. The sequence continues at coordinate 1,603,723 of VONZ01000096.1, forward strand.
GAAAAGCGGATGTTTTGGAAAGTGCTACACCACGTTTTTCTGTCATCTAGTGGTTTAGAGGAAAATAATATCAAAGTCGCCTTTAGCCCCGTTGTACCCTACTTAATGGAAAACATACTAGTATCTAAAAATAAGTACTAGCAGCATAAAAACAGATACTAGAACAGTGTCTAGATTACATGTTAAATGTTATAAAGATGCAATACTTCAGCGAGAGAATGGAAAACATAGGGGCTGTATATTCTATATATTCAGTGCATTAAAAGAGTTGATGCACGCAATCAATTCATTAATACTGTGTTGTTACCTGAATGATCCACAGCTGTTTTTTTTTTTTTTAAGTGATAGTTGTTCATGAGTCCTTTGTTTGTTCCGAACAGTTAAACTGCCTGCTGTTCCTCAGAAAAAAAATTTCAGGTCCCACAAATTATTTGGTTTTTCAGCATTTTTGTGTATTTGGTCCCTTTCAATGAGAATAAAGTGGCCTTTGCTTATGGTCCAATTTTATTTAAGGGCTTTTTAACCCAGAGTTTAATGTTAGTACTAAGTTAGGAATTAAATATTGTACACATAAACCTGCTGGATACAATCATGTGATTGGTCATCAACAAAGCTCACTTAAAGGCATAGTTCACCAGTAAATGAAAATTCTGTCATCAGTTACCCTCATGTTGTATGACTGACTTTGTTCTGTAGAACACTGAAGACGAAAGTTTTAGTTTTGCTTACCATTGGAAAAACTTATTCCACAGAAAAAAGTGAGTCAAAGAGGTAGGTCAGAATCAATTTTTATTAAAAAAATCCCTTTTAGGGTTGAAATAACCAACTTGGCACAGTTGGAAATCCACTAACTTTTTCTTAGTACTCAAGCTCTTCCCAAAGCAGGTAGCAGCTTTGGAACTGCGTATGTGGAGTTACATTTTGTTCAAAACAGTCACTTTAGCAAATTTTGTACTATTTTCTGCTTATTTTGATAAATACAATTTTTTGTTCAATAAATACACTGTCATTAAAATATGTTAATGTAAAACGTATTTTAAAATACAGAAACCAAATCGTTTTAAAAGGTACACATTCTGAAAACATTGAAGGAGATCCCATAGTAATTTAATACAGATTTACAGTAGTAACAACAAACGATGTTGTATTATATGATATGACTATAGCATGTTTTTAAATATGGTTTCATCTAAACATGGTGATTATCTCTAAGATGGACACCCAACAAAATATATGATATTTAGTTATCATCTAAATCTAACAATGTCATATCAACAAATGGAAAAGTCAGCCTTCTAATAATTATCATGTTAATTATTGTGCCTTTTAGCCCCAACAGCAGGGGCGCTTTTTACCCCAAATACCATACTTTAAAATATTCCTTCATTATTTAAAAAGCGGTTTTAAATCATTAAGAAGATCTTTGTCTCAACATGTATTCAATCATTTTAGCGATTCTCATTTGCTACTTAAATCCACATTTTTTAAAAACATAAAATATTAGATCAAGCACAGAATCAACTTCTAAACCGCGATTGCATCAAGGATCAGTCAAATTTGCATGTGTATCTTGAAAAGCGGATTTTTTGGAAAGTGCTATGCCACGTTTTTCTGCCATCTAGTGTCTATCAAGTGATAGATGTTAATGAGTCCTTTGTTTGTTCTGAACAGTTAAACTGCCTGCTGTTCTTCAGGGAACAAAAAAAAAAGTTTAGTCCCACAAATTATTTGTTTTTTCAGCATTTTGTGTATTTGGACCCTTTCCATGAGAATAAAGTGGCCTTTGCTTATGGTCCAATTTTATTTAAGGGCTTTTAAGGGCATAGTTTGCCAGTAAATGAAAATTGTGTCATCAGTTACTCACCCTCATGTTGTATGACTGACTTTGTTCTGTGGAACACTGAAGATGATATTTATAGTTTCGATTACCATTGGAAAAATTTACTCCACAGAAAAAAGTCAGTCAAAAAGGTAGATCAAAGAATTTTCAATTTTTATTAAACTATCCCTTTTAGGACAGGGTTACCAACTTGTCACACAATTGGCAACCCACTAACTTTTTCTGTAATACTGAGCTGTTCCCAAAGCAGGTAGCAGCTTTGGAACTGCGTATGTGGAGTCACATTTAATACAAAGAGAACGTTGCTAAGGGAAACCTGTGCTGTTCTGTCAGACGGTCTAATTGAGTGCTGCATTATCAGAGCCAAATTCCAGAGGCACACAAAGCAGGGATTATTCCCTGTCAGGGTGTTTGCGGGAAGAGGTGGGGGTTTGCTGCTTTTCTCACGAACCCTTTATACCGGCCAGTCCTTGTCCTTCAAGCCTCATGACTGGTCTGAGATCAGCCAGACTGTGCTAGATGTGTTCTTACTCTACAGCTCTCAGTTTCCCTCTCCATGCCAACACAAGGCAGCATTCAGACGCGCTCATGCCCTTTTGTCCAAATGCAAGGCCTCATCATTTCCAGGACGGTTTAAGATATAACTCTGGCAGAGCTGATGAATGCCAAATTCATGAGTTTGAAAAAGTAAAAACAGAACAAAAAAATATATATAAATTTAAATATATAAACGCTAAATCACAAAAGTATGAATATTAAAAATAAATAAATCACAAATAATGTCCGGTACACCTGAAAGACACTGATTTAATCAGAATGACAACAGACTTGACTGGAAAATTAAAAACTTTATTCATTAAAAAGAGCCATTCAACAGGACTGAGGTCTCTATTGAGTATTACTGGCAATAAATACAAGACAGTTGGGAAGAGGGGGACTGATCAAAAATATGAGTTGGACTAAACATTTACAGGGGCCTATGGCACAATTTAGCAAAGCATTGTTTGGTCAAATGATTTAAAAGGTAAGAAGCAAAAAATAAACTTAAACTCAAACAATCGGAGATTGTAGCTAAAAATGCCATTAATAACATTTGTCAAACACTTGCACTGCTTCTCTAACCCATCTTTACTTTTAAAAAGGGCCAAAACTTTTAAAACATAAGACTATAGTCTATTGTCTATCCAGCTAATAAAATACTGTATTATCAGAGGAACCATGATATAGAAAACGCTCCTCTTAACATCCGTTTCTTGTCATATAAAAAAGGCTAGCGAGAGAAAAAAAACAAAACTCGCTCTGTTTATGTGAGGATCCAAAAATAATCATCTGTGCCGTAAGCTCGCAGTTTAATAGTCAATGCCCTGGTCATAGTGGCCTCTGTATTCATCATGGTAGTCTGCCTGGTACTCTTCCTGATATTCTCCTGGGTATTCAGCCTGGTAGTCGCTGTCGCTGATCTCAGAGCCGTTGGTGCCGGTGCCCTGGCTGCCATTGCTGTGGATGGTGGGCTCGGTGGGGGAGGAGCAGTATTTGGGGTCGTATATCTGTCTGCCCAGCCCGTACACGCTCATGCCTTTCTGAGAGGCCACCTTGTTGGTGCCCATCTGCAGTGAGATGGTGGAGTTGTCCACTGATTGGACAGCCACTTTCTGGTCAAAAATATCCCTCCTTGTACCTGGGGCCAACATTCCAGCCTGAGGGAGAAGAAAGGATGAATAACGACTCCTGAAATGACTTTATGCGAGAAGGGGGAGGGATTAGGCAATCCTGCTCCTGGAAGGACAAAGTCCTGCAGAGTTTAGTTCCAACCCCAATTAAACAGACCAAGCAAACCAAGATCTTCAGGATCACTGGAAACCTCCAGGCAAGTAAGTTTGGGGCAGGAAGGAGCAGAACTCTGCAGGACGCTGGACCTCCAGGAGCAGGATTGGACAGCAGTTTCTCAAAGAGATAGGTAACCCAAAAATGAAAATTCTGTCGTTAATTACTCACCCTCATGTTGTTCCAAACCCATTAGACCTTTGTTCATCTTCAGAACACAAATTAAAATAGAAAGCTCTTGGATTTCATCAAAAGCATCTTAATTTGTGTTCTGAAGATGAATGAAGGTCTTACGGGTTTGGAACGACATGAGGGCGATTAAAGTAGTTCACTTCCAGAACAAAGATTTACAGATAATTGCTCACCCCCTTGTCATCCAAGAAGTTTCTTCAGACGTAAAAAAAAAATTATGTTTTTTGGGGAAGGCATTTCAGGAATGTTCTCTATATAGTGAACTTCTATGTTGCCCGCAGGTTTGAACTTTCAAAATGCAGTTTAAACGCAGCTTCAAAGGGCTCTAACCAATCCCAGCCAAGGAAGAAGGGTCTTATCTAGTGAATCGATCGGTTATTTAAAAAAAAAAAAAAACAACAAATTACAGTTTATATACTTTTCAACTGCAAGTGCTAGTCTTGGTCTAGCTCTGCTGAAATGTGTGTATTCCCGTTTATAACAGTTCAGGTATGTCGAAAAACTACCATCTCATTTTCGCTCTCAACTTCAAAATCAACCTACATCGCTGTTTTACTTCCTTTTCTTTTGTAAAGGGCATTTGACCTTTGGATGTTCACTTTGTAAACACTGGGTCAGTACTTCTGCAGCGATGTAGGATGATGTCGAAGTTAAAGGAGAAAATGAGATGGGAGTTTTTCGATATACCCTAACTATCATAAACACGAATACATACAGTTTAGCAGAGCTAGACCAAGATGAGCATTTTGCGGTTAAAGACTATATAAAATGTAATTTTTCTTTTTTTTTTTTAGAAAATAACTGATCGTTTTGCTAGATAAGACCCTTCTTCCTCAGCTGGGGTCGTTTAGAGCCATTTGAAGCTGCATTTCAACAGCATTTTGGAAGTTCAAACTCAGGGCACCATTGAAGTCCATTATATGGATGGAAATGCTGAAATGTTTTCCTTAAAAAAACAATTTCTTTAAAACTGAAGAAAGAAAGACATGAATATCTTGGATGACAAGGGAGTGAGTACATTATCTGTAAATTTTTGTTCTGGAAGTGAACTTCTTTAATGACAGAATTTTCAGTTTTGGGTGAACTATCCCTTTAAGACATGGGTGTCCAATCCTGCTCCTGGAGGTCCAGTGTCCAGCAGAGTTCTGCTCCTTCCTGCCCCAAACTTACTTGGGTGAACTATTCCTCTAGTCATCATGAAATTAAAATTCAAGTTTTTTGGCTTTTAGTATGGATATGTCAGCCTTGAGGTTATCTATAAGCTAATGTGCTCCAAAACAATGACAAAATTCGGATTTAGAAGATATAAGCATTCAAAACTTAAAGTCTCTAACTTCCGCCAATATGGATCAATGATTCAAAGCATCCCGTGCCCTCCATTATCCACCTTTTTCTAAATGTGGAAGTCTCGCTGCACTGGAGCGGTGCTTTACATTTCTGGTCTCTGGTGTTTCTAGTCAAATTAACATTTTCCGAGCCGATAATATAACGTTAAATCTGCACACATTTTTATATTTAGTTATACTGGAAAAGCTTTAATTCAGTCGATCTTTTTCACCCTGTTTTAACATGGATTTCTATGGAGAACACCAACAAAACCCCACAAAATGTGAGAGGTTTGTATAGTATGTGTTTTTTAAATTATTATTATTATTTTGTAGGTCTTGGTTTTATGGAGAGATAAACAGGCCAGTAAGAGACCATTAATTACTACTCATCCTTTTAATTACACATATGTCTCGTTAAAAATGTCTATAAATTGATAAAACTGATCTGAGATTAGGTAAAAACCATAGATGCTGGTTCAGTGGTTCGCCACTCGGGGGTGATCTCAATGATCTCGCATTATTCACAGAGTCATACAGTATGCGGTCAAATGCGGCTTTACCCAGCTAACAGCTCTGGCCCAAGCTGTGATATAAATGAAACGCCATTGGCTATTTAAAAAAAAAAAAAGGGGAGCGGGACATGTCCTGTCAGGGACAGGGACACCCTGTCTTCCTGTTTCAGTTTAAATTACATAACATAATATAATATAACAGCATGTTTCATAGCACTTCAGTGGACCTTTACAACCTTAGTGAACTTCTGTAAAATTTTGTGGTCAAAGTCGGTCCATTGTCAATAATGCAGCAATGCAACGGAGACTAAGAGATCACTTAAATATGCCAAATTTGCATGTTAAATGTATGTTTGTGCACTTTTAAAGGAGGAACAAAAACTTCTCAGACTTAATTAACAAACATCTTAGTTTGTTTTCTCAAAATCTTGTCTTATGGGTTGAGAATGACATGAGGGCAGACAAATGACAGAATGTAAATTTTCAGGTGAACCGTTTCTTTAAATTCACACTCACCTGGCTTGCTCCTTTATTAGTGCCCATCTGCAGACTGATAGTAGTTTGGTCAAAAGGCTTGTCTGCTTGAGTTTTTGGGTCATACAGATGTCTCCTGGTGCCATAAGCGGTCATCCCAGCCTGACTAGCGCATTTATTTGTCCCCATCTAGCATTGAGAAAATAAAGAATGTGTATGAAGAATCTAACGGAAGATTTTGCAAGGAAAAAAAAAGGGGTTTTAAAGTGACAATTCCTTACCTGCAGTCCAATCACACATTGTCCAGCCTTCAATTTCTCATCATCAAAGTTACGGGTTTGCTTGTCCGCATACTTTATACCAATATCAACTTTTGTGTCCATACCTTTGGTTTTTGCCTTTAAAAGAAAGAATGAAAATTAAATTATACCAGCAACTCCAAATCTACACTTCCTTTTTTCATCATTAAGGCTAGAGGACTTCACGGGTCCAAAAATTCGTACCCGAACGTGAAGAGACCCGTAAATTCGTTGCACAGAACCGACCCGGACCCATATTTAATTTGAAAGTGGGACCCGAACCGATGCAGACCCAAGCAATGCCTTAAATTTACTACTCAGACCCGACGCAGACCAGTGATGGGCGATATCTTATTGTTTGCGATATACCGGTAACACTTTTCCCCACAATAAGAATTAGTCTTCCCACGATAATAACGATAAAGTCTAGTTGCTGACATATTTCTGTGTGTGACAGTACGTAGTGACATGCTGAGGGCGAACGTGAAACTAGCTAAATGAAGAGCTCCAATCTAGAACTGGTTTGGTTAAAACTGTACAGTACGACAAAAATCTGTCTGAGACTTGAACAAGGTAGGCTACAAATAATGTACTAGTAGCACGTGTGCAATGCATTTTTGCATGTGTATAAGATCGTTTACAAACCTGTTGTCCAACAAAGACTGACATGCTTTTTCTCCAAATTAACTTAACACAGTCAAGTGTTTAAAATAACCTTTTGATATCAGACGTGGTTTCATATCACAAAATGAGGCTGAAATCATACTACTTTATAGTATTATAAAGTTTATGTCGATTAGTATTGCAGTATTAATGTACTTCATCCTTATAAAAATACCAAGATTGCTTGAAGAACACAGACAAACCATATACTGTAGCCATCGTATGTTTATTGTCTTGAGTTTCCTCAGTTAATATTTCTTTATCTGCGTTTTATTCAGCTACAGCGATAACTGGATTAGAGATTCCTGAAGCGTCGTCAGTACTATTACTTCTACTATAAATCATATGGAGTTTCTGGAGTTTCTGCGCAAGGGCGCCCTCCGGCCTCCAAATCAAAAAGAACTTTATTGCCAAGTGTGTTGTTTTACACACAAGGAATTCGTCTTGGTGTTAGGAGCTTCCAGTACAACAAGTTAAAAAAATAAATAAATAAAAAAAAAAATAATAATAATAATTCAGTGAATTAAACCGTCATTACATTACATGTGTACTCAGTAATGCTCGCAACACTCTACTTTGGGTAAAAATAGGAAAGATAATACTTTTCTCTAAAGAAACAGGATTCCCTGAGTTATCGTCATTGATATCGGTATTGCAATAAATACCAGAAATTATCGTGATAAATTTTTAAGCCCATATCGCCCATCCCTAACGTGGACCTGACCGTTATTCATAAATTGGACCCGACCTTGGCTGGGAAGCCACAGACCCGACTGCACCTGGTCGGCACATATTGCACACTTTCAAAAACGCATAGAAGTGCGTTACACTTTACTGCGTGCGCAGTGGTGTCTGGAGAAGTGGGTATACTCTTAATTTATTTATGTTATCGTTTTCGTTATAATGTATTGATTCAAATTAGTAATCAACAATTCATTATGTTACCACTCTGCGCGCCTCCCCTGACATGCTCTTGCGCACGCAGGCGGCATTTCTGTCATGAAGCAGGGTGAAGCGGGCGCGGGCGGTAACATATTTCAAAGGAAGCTGGCGCCACGGTCTTGTTTTTATGGAGTATTTGCATGTATTCACATGCAATTGGATTAGATATCATGTCATGGACCGTCATGATTTTGGCTAATGCAAGACACTACTGAATGACGCACATCAGAGTGGATTTAGAAGTGGGTATACACAAAGCTGACTGAAGTGGGTACGCCGTATACCTGCGCATACCCTGCACTGCACCATCGTGCGTGTTAAAAGGTGCGTCTCTTTTTCAGTAAAAGAAAACAGTACAAAACATATGCTTAAAGCTCCACCTAGTTAATCTTATGAAGCTTAAATGAGGATTTCACATGAGTCAGCTTGATACCGTCCGCTTACAGTACTATTAACTTGGTGTCACATTTTTTCCCCCACCTTATTTCTCGCTCACACTTTTCTCATTCTAATTTTACAAGTTGCAAGTTACAAAACACGCAAAGTGCTGACCGACACTGATCACTTGCGGGTGCGGTGTTCTTTGATTCGGGTATTACACGCAAATGTTAAACATACCCAGGACCCAAGGTAATAAACCCCGGACCCAGCTGACAATTTAAAATATAGACCCAAATGGGTCCTGGGTCTTGGGTCCCCCGTGAAGACCTCTAATCAAGGCGTTTCATTCAAAATGTTTTTGAAAACTCACCATGCTGGCCAGAGCAAGAAGTGTAGTCTGGACTTGAGTCATGTTCCCGTTCTCAAACAAATCATTGGCCTCAAAGATATCGTTAGGCTTCAGGCCATAAGCAAGAATGGCTTTGATGAAGTTTCCCAGGTTCTCAAGCTTAAGTGAAAAGAAGAAGAAATATTAGCTTTGCCATCAAATTTTGACATTAGGAATAAAACCTTGAAGACTTGAAGAATAAACCATACAAAAACATTCAACGCTATACCTAAACAGGTCTTCCTTACCTTATGCCAGTTAAGTTTGGAGTGGTTGATTTTCTTAATGGATCCAGGCTGAAGTTTATTAATAAGCCTATGAGAAAGACACATATTACACACTACCACCAGTGTATATCAAGACATTTTTTTCTTAAGGGCAACAGCAAACAAAAGAAGGTGTGGATGCCAGACTAGGTGGTTATAATATGAGCAACACATGGTTTCAGCTTGGCAGAACTTCTTTGTTGTTGTTTTTGTGGGTCTCATGCCTGAATATTAAAATCACCCCACATTTTGGCGTGTTGTCGGGTTACAATAAACAAGACAAAAGGTTACAGGTAAGCTGAAAGTCATCATTTAGAGCCAAACAAACACTCAGCCACCTGCACACCAATGATTTGAGCTCCTAATCAAACTGAACCGCACATCATGGGTTCTATCATGCTCATAGACTCACTCGCACAGTATGACGCCATCCTTCAATCCCATCTGGAAGTTTTCTCCGATTGGCATGCCCGTTACATCCTCAATCCAGTACCTCAGCTCCTCCTCCTTCTGCAGGTCGTACTTCTGAGCAATCTACAGGGACAAAAAAGGGAGACTGTAAACAGTTTCTCCATATGTAATCCAAGCACTGCCATACAAAGAAACATTCATTCTAACAGTTCTCCATTCTTTCCTTGAAGTCAATTGGGAGGTTTTAGAAACAGTATGAGACCGTCATATTTCAATCGCACCTCTTTTTCCACTTACATAACATAAAAGACAAAGTACCACTGCATATGTTCTCTGGTGAACCTAAACAACTGTCTTGAACTGAGAACATGTGCGTGAAACTGGAATGGAAACTTATGCGCAGTTTCAATTCATGAATTCATTAACTTTCAAAACAAAGGGTTTTTGAGAGTACAGGTACTGTCATGTTTTAAGGTCAGCTTTAAAACCATCTCTTCATCTCTGGGTAGTTTGCACAAGACTAGAGCCAAGTGCAGTAAGACGGACAGGATATTACAGAGCATTGCCCCATCTGTGAACTCTGACTTTGTAAGCAGCTCCAGACACCTGTCAGACAACATTAATGCCGTTCAGCAAAGAGAAAAATATTGAAAGAGCTTGCAAAAGCCTTTAAAGAAATAAAAATAGACAAAATTATGCAAGTTTTGCATTATAATTAAATCAAGTCACTTCATGTTTGAATAAAAAAAGACAGTCCTTTTCATTTTTCATTGTAAGGTTATTCCATTTCCTTAAACAGGTCTGGTCTTGAATCAATTGTAAATGAGTTGTAAAACATATTCCTTCAACCAACAACAAGTGAGGGTTGGCTCCTAACAACAAGTGAGGGTTGGCTCCTAACTTCAGCTTAATGATATGCTGAATGTCTGGGGATCTAAAGAGGTGACAGGTCAGAGCATGTCTGTTTTTACTGACAATTCTGTTGTCTCCTTTAAGAAAATATATGATACAAAGTTTCCTTTGTATAACAATTTAAAGACCTTAATATTCACATAAAGAACGCACTTTCAAAAGACGCAAAGCTTCGTCTGGCCTCGTTTAGAAATTTTTTATTATAAGTGGACAAATAGAGCATAACAGTGACCGCCCTATTGGTGGTATTTTCCCCATTCATTTTCTCCACAGGCATTCAAAACAATTCTTCAATAGCCAGTTCAATGCCTGCATTCACATAGTAACGGTGATTTCTCCAATTGCTGGATGGCATCTAGTGTAGTTTTTTCACTGGAATTTTGGCAATTTTTTTTTAAAAGGTAAATCTGGGAAAAAAAAACAAACAAAAACACTGACATACACTACCAGTCAAAGTTTTGAACAGTAAGATTTTTGTTTTTTCTTTTCTCTTCTGATCACTAAGCCTGCATTTATTTGATCCAAAGTACAGCAAAAACAGTACAATTTTGAAATGTTTACTATTTAAAACAGCTGTTTTCTATTTGAATATATTTTAAAATGTAATTCATTCCTGTGATTTTAAGCTGAATTTTAGCATCATTACTCCAGTCACATGATCCTTCAGAAATCATTCTAAAATTTTGAAAATGTTTAAAAAAAAAAAAAAAAAACATCATTATGCTGAAAACAGTGGAGTAGAATTTTCAGGGTTTTTTGATGAATAGAAAGTTCAGAAGAACTTATAAATGTCTTCATCATCACTTCTGATCTATTTAAAGTATCCTTGCTAAATAAAAGTATTAATTTCTATAATTTATTTCCCCACCCAATAAATAAACTTCAATGCAAAAGCTTTAATTTTCAGATAAATGCCGACTCAACCGTTTTATATACCGTTAATAACAGTAAAATCAAAGCAAATCAGTATCATTTCTGAAGGATCATGCGAGACTGAAGACTGGAGTAATGATGCTAAAAATTAGATTTGATCACAGGAATAAATTACATTTTAAAATATATTCAAATAAAAAGCAGTAATTTTAAACAGTAAACATGTTTCACGATATTACTGCTTTTGCTGTATTTTGAATCAAATAAACGCAGGATTGGTGAGGAGTCGACAACTCTTTAAAAACAAAACAAAAACAAAAACAAAACAACATTAAAAATCTTTGTGTATACAACCACAAAACCTTCAAATACATTTCCTCATAATCATTCTTTAAAGAGAAAACAAAGGGGATTTTCATTTGGGAACAACTGTTTTGGTCTACATCCTGTTGTGATCTTTTTCCTCAGCTGTCTGTCAACATTAGGACAACAGGAAATAGGTCTGTGACAGAAAAACGGCAAATCAAACAGAGAGGCCTTCCACGTGTCACCGTGAGTACAGCCATCATTCCTTAAAGGTTTTCTGGTAGATATGAATATACAACAGACAAGTAACAAGCAGAACTTGAATTGAGACCATATACCCTATTATTAAAATAGTACTGTTAAGTCTTCTTATACACAGGGAAAAAAAAGAGAGATAGTCATCACTTATTACACAACGCCTCAGGTGTCACAGTTAACAATGTGAACATCCTTCAACACTACAACATAACACAACCCACACATACACTGAAAAACCACACCAGAGCAGGACAAAGCTGAAAACAACCAACCTGTGGGTTTCCTCCCATCTCACTTTACAAAACACCTTCCCTTGAGAGCTGATATGTTGCTTTTCACCTTTTCACATCAAACCAAACACTTTCCAATCCATTGAAAAATAAATTACTTCCAAATACCCAGATTTCATTTTTTTGGACTGAGATTAACAGACATCACAGCAGCTGGGTTATTAGGTTATTTGGCTGCTATTACTGATGTGACGTGGATCTGACATGCATGCTTGTAGTTTCATTCACAATTTAATATGAAATGATACAGGCTACAGTGCGCGCCGCCATATTTGTGCACGCATTTGAAGAGCATGAGCTATGAGCACAGTATCACAGCTAACAGGACAGAAATATTCATTTTTACTGACATAGGGCCAGACAACATCTCATCTGACCACAGTTCACTGGTGTTTTACTTAGGGCTGGGCGATAAAACGATAACGATATGTATCGCGATAAACACGTGATCGATATCAATAAAAAATGTGTTGGATAAAACGTTCGATATTTTTTATTCTTCTGTGTCGGAAGAAAACAGAGGTTGCGAAGCAAGTTTGGTTGCATTAACAAAGGCACTCGCTCTCTGGTAACCTAGCAACGTAGGGAGTGACACGCTAACAGCCAATCATGTAACAGTATCAACTTTCGTTGCGCCATATCGTTGTCTCGTGCTGGTCTGCTGGATTCCTCTTCATAAGCAGAAAATGAGTGCCGCAGCGAGCGAGGAAATTTTAAATAAAAGAGGAAAAGTCAGCTCGCCAGTATGGCAGTTTTTTGGATATTATAAGTCTGACCGTAGTCAGACCAATGTCGTCTGCAAATTATGCAAGACCGTCGTCCCCGCCAAGACTGGTAATACCACGAACTTGATGTACCACCTTAGCCGCGCTCACCAAGAATTTTGACCGATTAATACAATCAGTTAAACGGTTTAAAAGGTCTTTTTTCAGTTATTTATCAAAATATTTTAAAACGTTTTTTGGATGGTTAAAGTAAAATGAAATTGCATTTTTGAGAGAAAAAAGATAAATCGCGTAGGCCTATAACGTTAAGTCGTATTTTATTATTACATTCAGAAAGACACCAGGTCGCGAAATATTTACAGTACACTATAAACATAGGCTAGGGTATTTTAGTTCCCCTCACTCCACAAAAATAATTTCAATTTAACAGTATTTAGAGAAGAACAAAAATGAAAAATATAAGAAGCTAGGGGACAAGCAAAAACGAAACCATTTAGGGTAAAGCGAAACTGAAACTAACATTGGGTCTCTCACAGGACACAAATCCAATGTCTCTGTATTCAAGATGTATTTGAATGCTAAAATATTATTTATTATGTAAACCTGGTTTTGTACTTCTCGCATTACAATATCCACATTTAAAAAAAATGTTTGGAATAATATACGGCAGTACGTTGATAACGATTAAGCAGTGTGATTATTTTAATTCTTTTTTCCCCCATATGTTTGGCTGATTGTGTGTGCGCGTGCGGCGCCGGCGCAATCACTTTATTTTTTCCTTCTAACAGGGGAAACAACTCTTTACAGATAATCGAAACTGTAAACGGTTTGCTGTTTGTAAAATAAAGAAAAATAGGATGCCGCTTTCAGCCGTCTTCCTTTCGCGCAGCACAAAAATGTACCAAAACTCTGCATGCTAGCTACTTGTTGCACTTTGTTTGTTTGTTTGTTTGTTTTATTAAGTAAAAATATTTATCGTGTAGGCCTATTCATTCATTATATATAAATATAGC